>JAQQZU010000011.1:9204174-9214425 GCA_030068025.1 Parauchenoglanis punctatus
TTATTTGGATTTTTACAACATTATTGTTGAAATACACAGTCCTGAAAAAGGGACGTTTCTTTTTTTGCTGAGTATAGATCTTTATTAGACAAAGAGCAGATCTTGAGGGTTCTCAGGCATAGGGTGTTTTGGTAAACAGGGGTTTGGATGATGTCACCCTCCTTTTCTCCATATCTCTCAAGCATTCATTCAGATTTGTTGACAATGGAGTTGTTGGCTGCTTTATGTCCCAGACAGAGTGCCCTTATTCCTGTATTACCTTTTGGCTCTCTCTTTTAGTTATGCAGTCGTAGCTAGTCATGCCAGAGTTCCTTGTGCTCAGCACATGATATACACTGTTCTGATACACATGACAATGAGCACACCTAACAATCTGTCTCTCTCCCTACCTCCTTTTATCTCTCTCTCACTCTGTTGAACTACACATGCTACTCCTGACACCTAAGATACCAATGAGCCTCACCCCTTCGTCTCGCCAGACCTGCCTGATACATCCTGATGCCCTACTTCTGGTTGATGTTCCCATCACTTGGAAACCACTCACTCCTGCTGAGGATGGCTCCATATGAACCATCTAAAAATACACTTAAAAACTGTGAAGATGGCTTTGGATTGCAATTGATGCAGGCAGCTGTTGTGATGGCTTACGCCTACATTTGAGCCCTTGCAATGAAAAACCATATATTAACCATTTCCCACTTTTTTGAGTATTTAATTATCTTTGTTTCTTTTCAATTTCAGAAACCCTTTATATTAAAAAGCCAAATATGCTTTAGGGTTAACTTTTTCATTCAAGAAGTTAAAAAAAATTTAAAATAATACTTTGTAATGTTATTTTTATTTTATATAATGTGGAAGAACAGTCTGACTCCACTGCAAAAATGAATAAATGGAAAAACAACATATGTGACAAACAATATATTACAGTTTCTTTTCTTTTTTACATTTTTTTTTCTTAATTGACCATTAAATCTTTTTCAAGATACAATATTATATATATATAATATATATATACATATATAATACATATTTAGTAAAAGAGATTTTATATATGTATTGTGATGACACTGGCCATGTAGCCCCTCTACCTGATAGCCCCTCCCGGCACTGCACCAACAGCACTGGAAGTCAAAACCACTCTCCCTCCAAATAATCCTCCAGGGTACAATCATTCTGCTCTTCCTCCAGCCCAGTGCCGTCGGCCAGAGAAAATCCCAGATGCTGCCCCCAGAGGGCTGTGAAACCCAGCACAGCTGTTGGCCAATTTCCAACTAACATCCAGGAGAAGCCAGTGACCTAAAAAAAAGGAGAGAGATCACAAGCTTGAGTGAGTAAGACTAACAGTGTCTTCTACCTCCCCAGACTCTGCATGAGAGGAAATCTTGGTTCTACATGTGTAGCCTGGACCGTAAGTGAGGGAATGCCTTGTCACTTGATGCTCTTCCAAACCCAGATACCCACAGCTGTCTCTCATGTCTTTTCTCTGGCACTCACTTCGCACTCTGGGAGAAGATTTTGCTGCAGGCCTATCACTGGTTGCTACCATGCCGGAATTTTGCCATGATGAGGGCGTGGGTAGAAACTCAGGCAGGTACTTGGGCATAGAAGCAGGCTTAGCTGGGCACACTGGACCAGGAGAAGGCTCAGTGAGTTGCGCGGGAACAGGAGCAGGCTCGGAGAGTTGCGCTGGAACGGGAGCAGGCTCGGAGAGTTGCGCTGAGACTTGACCAGGCTCGGAGAGTTGCGCTGAGACTTGAGCAGGCTCGGAGAGTGCGACTGGAACTGGAACAGGCACTGTGACTTGAGCTGTGACAGGAACTTGCGCTACGACTTGAGCTGCCTCAGGAGCTTGCGCTGTGACTTGAGCTGCGACAGGAGCTTGCACTGTGACTGGAACCGAAACAGGAACAGGCTCCGTGACAGGAACTGGAACGGGAGTGGGTTCCATGACTTTGACAGTCTCTTTGACATTTTGAGGAACAGTCTCTGTGACCTCGGCGGGAACAGTCTCCAAGGCTTGAGCTTTAACTATTACTGGAACAGGGTCAGTGGCGGCACGGTGGTGTGGTGGTTAGAACTGTCGCCTCACAGCAAGAAGGTCCTGGGTTTGATTCCCGGATCAAACTCGGATTGCATGTCCGTGCATGCGTGGGATTCCTCAGGGTGCTCCGGTTTCCTCCCACAGGAAACCTGTGCCTCTCGCCCGAAAGTCTGCTGAGATTCCAGCTTCCCTCGCGACCCAGACGGATAAAGCGGTATAGATAATGGATGGATGGAACAGGGGCGAGAGCGAGCTCTCACTGGAACAGGATCAGGAACAGACTCTGTGACTTGAGCTGGGAGTGCTACTGGAACCGTAACAGAAGCAGATTCCATGGCAGTGACAGGCCCTGTCATCTGAACAGGAGCAGGAGCTTGAACAGTTCTCAAGGCTCAAGACCAGAATGGGTGCTTTAGCTTGAGTGGGAAGTGGTTTAGTAGCTTGTGCTGGAACAGGCTCTGTGACGTGTACTTGTGCTGGAACTGGCTCTGTGACTCGTACTTGTGCTGGAACTGGCTCTGTGACTCGTACTTGTGCTGGAACAGGCTCAGAGACGAGTACTTGTGCTGGAACAGGCTCTGATACGAGTACTGGCACAGGAGTAGGTCATAACACTTTTAATATATTTTGTTTTACATGCTGCCCTTTTACACGGTGTCAAAATTTCATGACAAATCACTCAATAGAAAATTACTAAGAATAAAATCTTCTGTACTTCCATAATAATCAAAAATTAAATTTTGGAGTTATAAGGTTTTGTTCCAACAGCAACAAAATACATTATTTTGACTTAACTGCTTTTCCATTAAATAATGTATAGTGTAATGTAGTTCATTTGAAACATTACCTATGCATTACCTATTCTTATGTTTGCCTTGTGTGATGGCAAACTAGAACAAAGTGTGCAAAGATGTTTGCATGTATGTGTGTAAGTTTGGACGTGTGAAATTTAATTAGAATGAGACGCATTTGATTACAATATGAGACAGGCAATAGATGGGTAAAGCTAAAATAAGAAACAAAGCATGTTCATATGTGAGCTTGTGTGTGCGTGTCCAATGTGCAAGCAACCCCTCCCAATAGCTCAATGTGTGTGTATCAAACTGCAGCCAGAACGCTTAGAGCAGTGCCTTAATTTATAACTATGCTAAATGATGAAGCTGGTAATGAAGCTGGTAATAAATAGTAATATGATATACTGAGAAAGAAGCAAAGTGGACATGAAAACAAGTAATGTAATCTGTGAAGGTATGGGCTATGTGGGGGCAACTTTGTTCTACCTGAAAGATATATAAGTTGTATCATGTAAGGCTATAGTTAAAATCTCTTTAAAATCTAGAAGCCCCAACCCCAACTTAACAAGTGTAGCATAAAATTCTAGGAAAAATTATCGCAGTGGAGCAGACTCATGCCCGTATAAGATTAGAAAATAATGCTGACAGAATATAATGCACAATAGCCAATCAGAGGAAGATAATGTAAATGATGCATATAATGTGATCTAAAAAAATGAAGTGTATATAAACTCCACCAATGTAGAAGAGGCCACCACTCTCTCCGGGTCATTGTCCTGTTGGTCCTCACTGTATTTTCTTGAACTAATTAAACATATTTTATCACTTTGACTTTTTGACTTTTGGTACCTTCTTTGTATTTTTAATTTGGGTATTGATTCACCACGACACTTGTCCATCATCTAACAGATACTTTGCCTCAGTAGCTTGGTCTGACACAAGTCCTAACTCACTAGAACATTTGCGTAACTTTTCCTGAATAACTGGCATAAACAAAAAGTATATCAATTTCCAACACAGGTTCTGGAGGCCTGTAAACTGTAGTGATTTTCCTGCTCAAACACACCCCTTAAAACTCAGTTAAGGGATTATTAGGAATGCGCAGAGCACTGTGCCTCTGAGGTGGAAAAACTGAAGTCCATACTGTTGTACTCTATGTCTAATATTAACATTAAAACATCAACATTGTAAAGTTTGTACAAGCAAGTGTACCTGTAAGCAGCTATTTGCCGGCTGAAACACTGACATGAATGCAATTTAGCAAACATTCAGTCTCTGTCCTTGTTGGATGTAATATAAAATAAACTTTGATGCTTTCTGAGTTCACTGTTTTCTGTAGAACAGCTATGCTTCATCTGGAGGTAGAAAGGAAAAAGGACTAATGTCAAACTAACAGTTTAGTTACTATTTTTAATGTAAACTGTTTAAAAATGTGGCCCTGAATGTAGTGTTCAAAGCACTACACTTTTAGTGCCAGCACACTTCAACAGAGTGCAACAGCCCAGATCAGTACTTTATTGTCTGAGTTAAACTTGGTGTGTTAAAATAGGGAGCGCTGCAGGGCAGTACAGTAACATATTTTAAACTAACATGTTAGATATGCTTATTTGGTAATAATTTGGTGATAATTTGGTAATAATAAAATATTCCAGTATCTTCTGTGCTAAAGGTTATTTTTTATGTGACCTGTTCACAGCAGCAGTTGAATGACTAACTCTCGAAAAAGTAACCTTTTAAGGATGTGGATACATACTGTAAATATACTGTACATGTTCTATTTCCGAAAGAATCCAAGTTTGTTTTTTCTCATACCTGCTAAAGTAGGATAAGGGGAAAAGCTGTAATTTGCTTACATCCATTTCCACACACCTTGCCCTTAAGAGCAGAATAACTGAAAAGGTTATAAACAGCAGGTAAAACAATCAAATAAATGGTGATCATTCAGGTAAACAGTGACTTATATCATGTAGGGTACTTTAATTTTTGTAAGACCCACAATAAGAGCAGAATCAAAGTAACTAACAACCATGCTGAAAAAAACAGCATAGGTGGTTACCAGCATATGTTGTGTTTTGGTACTGGTATGCATGGGGTCACCGACTTATAACCAGCATGGGATGCTGGTGATTGCATGCTGGTGACCACCAAGGGATGCTGGTGATTGGATGCTGGTCAACAGTAATAGATGTTGAGGACGGAAGCCTATTCACCAGGGACAGATGCTGGTATGCTGGACAACCACACTAAATGATGATAAAAGCCATAGCAAATGAAAATATTACAGTGCTTCTTTGTGTCATGTATTCTAGTGACAAAATTAAGACAATGTAAGGCTTTCACAACAACATATTCATTTAATAAATAAGCATAAACAATAGCACAATACCCAGTCAACATGCCCTTTCGGGGCATACAGTGCATACACTGTGGGCATACTGTAGGAATCTGTGGGCATATAGGGCATACTGTGGAGACACTGTGGTCATATTGGGCATACTCTGGGGGCACTGTGGGAATATTGGGCATACAGCGGGAAAACTGTGAGGACACAATGCTCCACTGTCTCCATGGGTGTGCGGGTACTCAACAAATAAATTAATTAAATTTGGTCCTATACCTGCAGTATACCACAACATTACTATCAATTAATATACAGAATAATTACACTTGTTGAAAGTAGCAATAATACAGAGTCTTATGTTTTAAACACTTACATTTATTCGCAGCCAGGTTAAAAGAGAAAATAAAGAAATTATATATTAAAAATTGAGTACAAAAGTGGATTGGAAAAATTTAGTACACAATGGATTTGAAAAGAAACCATCAAAATATAATGGAAGTATAGCCTTTCAGCATTAATTCAAGGGATTTAACAAAATATTTCATTAACCATTTAGGAATTACAGCCATTTTTTACATAGTCCATCCATTTTCAAAGGCTCAAAAGTAATGGGACAGTTGACTGATAAGCAGTTTCTTGACCAGTTATGGTATGCTTCTTTGTTGTGTGGAAGTGTTGAATTTGGCAGCTGTTCATGAGAACTATCAATATGTAGTCCAAAAGTAGTGTCGATGCAAATGAACGAGGCCATAATTAGGCTTCAAAAAACAAAGCAGGCCTATCACAAAATTGCAGACATTTTAGGAATGGCCAAATGAGCTATTTGGTACAGTCTTAAAAAGCAGGAATGCACTGGTGAGCCCAGCAACACCAAAAGTCCTGAGAGACCATGCAAGACAATTAAAGTGGATGATAGAATTCTTTCCTCGGAGGAGGAAAAAACCCTTCACAATATTAGCCAAGTTAAGAACACTTTAGAAGAGGCAGGCCTATCCCTGTCAAAGTCAACAATCAAGAGACACCTTCACGAATATAAAGGGTTTATCTCAAGATGCAAAATACTGGCAACACTCAAGAAAGAAAGGCCAGATTAGCCTTTGCTAGAAAGCCTGTCCAGTTCAGGAACAAGATTCTTCAGACAGATGAAACCATGACATTACTTTTAACAAACATTAACTTGTACCAGAATGATGGGGAGAGAAGAGTGTGGAGAAGGAAAGAAAGGACTCATTATCCAAAGCATACTGCATCATCTGTCAAACATGGTGGACATGGGCATGTGTGGCTGCCAATGGAACTGGATCACAGTTGTTCATTGATGATGTGACTGCTGATGGAATTAGCAGGATGAATTCTGAAGTGTATAGAGTTATACTTTCTTCTCAGATTCTGCATGTTGCAAAACTGATAGGACACCACTTCACAGTACATATGGAAAATGAGCCGAAACATACAATGAAAGCAACCCAATAGCTTCTCAAGGCAAATAAATGAAATGTTCTTAAATGGCCATGTCAATCAACCCAATTGAGCATGTTTTTCACTTACTGAAGGCAACACTGAAGGCTGAAATCCCCAAAAACCAGCAGCAACTGAAAGCGGCTGCAGTAAGGCCTGGCAAAGTGTCTCAAGGGGTGAAATTCAGCATTTGGTGATGTCCATGGCTCCAGACCTTAGGCAGTGATTGTTTTGCATCCAAATATTAAAAATGATGCTTATATTTGTTAGTTTGCTCAGTTACTTTTGCACCTGTGAAAATGGAGAGACCGTGTAAAAATGGCTACATTTCAACTACATGTTGATGGCATCTTCTCAAATCCACAGTGTTGGTCTACAGTGATCGTAAAACAACGGAAATTTTGTCACTGTTCCAATACTTTTGGAGGGCACAGTACACTAGTACTTTCACTTTATGGTACCTCTATTTTACTACATTTCAGAGAGAAAAGTTGTACTTTTTCTAAAGTTGGAACTGTCCCAATCCCAGCCCTCACTTCTCCCAGGCCTTGTACTTTCCTCCAATTCCCCAGATCTGTCCACCAGATCCACTCTGACATTCATTCATTTCTTCTGAAACCTAGAATGCTGCACCAGTCATATATATAAAGGCATATACATCATGAATGCCATAAATTCAGGGTGTAACAGTATAAATGTTTCTGTAAATATGCAAGGGGGTGTATCCTCATAGTGAAACATCTCACTTATGACTCAACTCAGAAGGCACATTTCTCATTTCATTCCCTGTGACTTTATCCTTGCAGACCCAGACATCCTCTCCGTTTCAAATACTTATCAGATCTGAAAAATAAAAAAATGGCCTATTTAGGATTCAGAAAAGTGATTTTTATTGAAAGGTGAAAGTTCCATCCTTGTTTGCACCTCTGCAGCGGCTGGAAAGTGAGGAGATTGCCTTATCCTCCATTTCACTATCATAAACAAAATAGCATGCTATTTTACTGAAGAAAAAACACAAAACATCAAGAATATTTAATTTATTGTCCTCATTCAGCAGTCATACTCTCTGTTCCCTGTTCTGTACTTATATTCACCTTTTTTTCCACATCTTGGAAAATTGGAAAATCACATCTTGAAGCAATTTTGTTTAATTGGTCATCATTTTGTGCATCTAGCTGAATGAGCTAGCAGCAAGCTAGTATTGATATGTTCACTGAGGAATTAATTAGAGTTAACTTTGAAGCTTTTTACAACTTATATTTGCTATGAAAACTCATGTTTTTATGAAAAATGAAAATACAACCCGAATTCCAGAAAATTCAATTCAATTAAATTTTATTTGTATAGCGCTTTTAACAACAGACATTGTCACAAAGCAGCTTCACAAAAGTATATAAATTCTGAATATAAACAAATGAATCTACACATTTATCTATATATATCCCTAATGAGCAAGCCTGTGGCGACGGCCGCAAAGGAAAAACTCCCTGAGATGGCAAAAGGAAGAAACCTTGAGAGGAACCAGAATCAAAAGGGATCCCATCCTCGTTTTTTGGGTCACACTGTATAGTGTAATTATAATTAATACACTTTAATACTAGGGTCAAGTTTAAAGTGCAAGACTGTTCATGGTGAGCCAGGACGTCCTTTAAATTTGAATAAAATGAAAACTAAAAGACTCTCAAATCACATGAGCCAATATTTTATTCACAACACAACATAGATAACAAATGTTTAAACTGAGAAATTTTACAATTTTATGCACAAATTGAGCTCATTTCAAATTTGATGCTTGCTACAGGTATCAAAATAGTTGGGACGGGGGCATGTTTACCATGGTGCAGCATCTCCTCTTCTTTTCAAAACAGCTTGAAGATGTCTGGGAATCAAGGTCTGGGCATGAGTTTCTGGAGTTTTGGTGTTGGAATTTGGTCCCATTCTTGTCTGATATAGGTTTCCAGCTGCTGAAGAATTCGTGGTCATCTTTGATGTATTTTTTGTTTAATGATGCACCAAATGTTTTCTATAGGTGAAAGATCTGGACTGCAGGTGGCCAATTCATCACCCGGACTCTTCTCCAACGAAGCCATGCTGTTGTAATGGCTACATTATGTGGTTTTGCATTGTCCTCCTGCTGTAATACACAAGGCCTTCCTTGAAATAGACGTCGTCTGGGGGGAGCATAAGTTGCTCTAAAATTTTTATATACCTTTCAACATTCATAGTTCCTTCCAAAACATGCAAACTGCCCATACCGTATGCACTTATGCACCCCATCAGAGATTCTGGCTTCTGAACTGAACGCTCATAACACGCTGGAAGGTCTCCCTCCTCTTTAGCCCGGAGGACACAGTGTCCATAATTACCAACAAGAATGTCGAATTTGGATTCGTCTGACCATAGAACACTTTCCCACTTTGAAACAGTCCATTTCAAATGAGTCTTGGCCCACAGGACACGACAGCGCTTTTGGACCATGTTCAAATATGGCTTCCTTTTGGCATGACAGAGTTTTAGTTGGCATCTGCACATGGCACGGCGGATTGTGTTTACCGACAGTGGTTTCTAGAAGTACTCCTGGGCCCATTTAGTAATGTCAATGACACAATCATGCCGATGAGTGACGCAGTGTCGTCTGAGGGCTCGAAGACCACGGGCATCCAATAAAGATCTTCGGCCTTGTCCATTACGCACAGAGATCTCTCCAGATTCTCTGAATCTTTTGATGTTATGCACTGTAGATGATGAGATTTGCAAAGCCTCTGCAATTTGACATTGAGGAACATTGTTTTTAAAGTATTCCACAATCTTTTTATGCACTCTTTCACAGATTGGAGAGCCTCTGCCCATCTTTACTTCTGAGAGACTCTGCAGACTCTTACAGATCTGATATCAATTAACTTAGGTAGTTGCTAGATGTTCTCCCAGCTGAATCTTTTTAAACTTTCTTGCTTTTTCAGCCATTTGTTGCCCCCGTTCCAACTTTTTTGAGACCTGTAGCAGGAATCAAATTTGAAACGTGCTCATTTAGTGGATAAAGGTGTACAAATTCTCAGTTTGAACATTTGTTATGTTATCTATGTTCTGTTGTGAATAAAATATCATGCTAGCTAAAAAAGCCTGTACTAAACAGAACTAATCTGTTCAGTAGCTGTTCTGGCATAAGTTATCATTCTTTTATTTGTTATATTGCTGTCACCCAGTGTTCATCCGATACAGCCGATAGAGAGCACGCCTCCTAGTCCTATCAGTGAATTCTCCAGAAAGGATTTGTTACTTAACCAGTGGAAGAGAGTTCAGGCTTTGGCAGAAACTTTCTGGGCCCGATGGAGACGAGAGTACTTGAGCACACTAATGAGTCGTCAGAAGTGGAAGTCTCAGAGACCCAACCTTAAAAAGGGTGACATAGTTCTACTGAAAGACAGTAAGGCCAAAAGAAATCAGTGACCAATGGGGATTATTGTTGAAGCCATTCCCAGCAAAGATGGACTGGTTAGAAAGGTGGAAGTCAGAGTGGCAAGACATTTGACAAGCAAAACATTCTATAGACCAATCTCAGAGGTAATCTTACTTTGCACTCAAGAAGACGAAGAGGAACCCTCCAGCTCTTCTGTTCA
>JAQQZU010000011.1:9214525-9244959 GCA_030068025.1 Parauchenoglanis punctatus
ACACACACACACACACACACACACACACACACACACACACACACACACACACACACACACACACACATTTTTCCTGCTTCCAACACATCAACTTTAAGAACTGACTGTTCATTTGCTGAATAACATCCTGCCCCTTGACAGGTGTCACTGTAATTAGATAATCTGTTATTCACATTATCTGTCAGTGGTTTTAATGTTATGGCTGATCAGTGTACATCCCATATAATTTATGATAACTATTAGAGAAGCAACTTTAGCATATATATGTTTAGAAATCATACTATTTTTAGTAAATGTTATTTGAAGTGCATCAAATGCATCACTCATTAGCTGGAAATCTGACAGCATGTAATATACTGATGAGCTCACAATACTGCTTATTGATCACACCATTTTTGATTTCCTTAAATGCAGAGGAAGTACAGGCAGTTAATCTCTTAAGCCTGTTCAATACAGTATTGTATTCAATGCTGTTCAATATGTTACCACAATGTCTGTTAAAGTTGCTAATAAGTGATTTATATGTCCTCATTGATACTATATGGCAAAAATGGAGCTCATGGACCATATGTGTTATGAAGTGATGTATAGGTTTTAGTTGTAGGAGATGGATGAGACTTACTTATGTGCATCATCTTCTCAAATTTAAGCATTTAAGCATTAATTAGGGAATAAAACACATCTAGGTGTGCTGCTATAGGAAATTAATCACTGATAGGATGCAGCTTGATGTGCAGCGGTGTTAGCTGTTACCACCCAGCCTTTGATCGTTTTCCTATTGCAGCACATCCTGCAGAATTTCCCCCCTCTTATACCATAACAAGCTGCCATTGTTTTTTTTGAAAGAATGACATATTGTATTTTTTTCTAATCTGTTCATATCCAGAAAACAAAATAGTTTCTGCTATTCCCTGACTTTCTCTTAAAGTTAATGAGGCAAAAAGAATGCGGCTTGTCATGTTATTGAGAAATAGCATCGTCCTCTGACCTTTCCTGTGGTGGACAGTCCTGCTGGCTGTTACAAAGCTCTGACACTGGAGAGTCCTTTCTTAAATGTCTCCTCACAGAATATCAACAATTACATATCTTGCTTTATTAAATAACATCACATTTTCATCTGTTTATTATTAGACTTTGATTATGTGAGCATCTGGCATACAAGTCCCTGTGAATGAGCTGTTACTATAGAAACAATAATGTATAATATAAACCTGTGATTTGCAGCTGTACTACAGTCAGAGCTGCTGTTATAGAAAACTCCTTCTGATTAATCAGATTCCAGAAATCAGTAGTGAATCATATAATATGATTCCAATCAGTTTTGAATCATGCTGATACTCAAAATTAGTGAAATGACCAGGTGTAAATGGAGCCTAAATTTTTAGACAAACTAATGAAGATGTTCAATGTCATTATGTACACTCACTGTCCAGTTTATTAGGACCACAACAATAGGGATGTACTCTCTGTGACTTTAACCGTGGCGTGGTTGGCCTGGTTTGATGGACTGGTTTGAGTGTTTCAGAAACTGTTGATTTCTAGCATTCTGATGTCTCTAGCATCTATATAGAAAGTGTAAAAAACAAACAAACAAACAAAAAACATCCTGTGTGTAGGGTACGACCAAACTGGTCTGACAGGAAGTCTGTATTAACTCAAATAAGCGCTCTTTACAACCATGGTGAGCAGAAAAGCATCTCAGTATGCACACAACATCAAACCTTAAGGTGGATGAGGTGGAACAGCAGGTTTTTAATACCAAAATTCACACATGCCATGATCAAAGGTCCAGACATCACAATTTTTCTTCATTCTGATGTTTGATGTGAACATTAACTGAAGCTCTTAATCTGTAGCTGCGTGATTTTATGTATTGCGCTGCTGCCACATGATTGGCTGATTAGATAACTGTATGAATGTGCAGGTGTTTCTAATAAAGTGGACGGTGAGTGTACATTACAGATTGTATTAAAGACTGACTTATCACCAATTGCTAAAAATGACTCAAAGGCAAGATTTTGGCATTAGTATTTTACTAAAAAAATGATCAAAATAAATATTTACACTTGATGACAGAGAACACCAGATTCATTTGAACTTTACATAGCTACAGAGCAAAGATCAATGTATCACAATCCTCACTGCGTAACAGGGCAGCTGTATCTTATTTGGGTAGCTTTTTTTCAACAGGAACATCTAACCCACTATATTTGAAAGGAAAATTGTATTTTTTCTAATTGGGTGCATGTTATTCAAAAACACAACTCTACATTTCTGAAAAAAGTGAAAACCTTTCACTCATCAACACACTCTAACAGAAACTAAGTTTTGTTGAATATTTTTGCAACAATTAAATGTTTGATCTGCCTGTGAATATATCAAGGATAGGCTACGAATCGCAGATTGTAAAAATAGTTAGAATCATAAAAAAAACCCTTTTGATACTTAATTTGAAGTGACACTTTAAGTGACATTTTAAATTTGTATTTTTTTTAGGGAATAAAGTTACAAGGTTTAGGTCTTCACTGTGTGTCAGAGTGTGTGTGTGAGAGAGAGAAAGAGATCCTTGACAGACATAGAGAAAGACCTAGTGAGAGACGAGGTGTAGGTGTGGTTGCTTATGATTAAGAGACCTGAAATTGCACTTTCTAAGGTAAAATGCCGGTTTTGAGCAGGAATTAGTTGAGCATTCGGTGTCCCATGTTGGTGCCCTGAAACATAGACAACTTCCTTGATGTCCAAATGTTCAGTGAACTCCAGCATGGACATATTCACTTGATGGTCTCGAGACAACTCCACTGCTACAGGTTCTGGAGGAGAACGTGCTCAAGGCCTGGTTGAGGTCACACAGTGTTTTGTAGAAAATGCCAAAGCTGGGCTCTGACCATGGCTCTCGACTATACAGTGTCTTCAGCATCCTTTCTACCTAGTTCACCTTCTGAAAAGGTTCCACCTACTCACAGTCTCGTCTGATTCATAAGCGCACCGCTGCTCAGAGGCAAATACGGAAATTTCAACCTGACATGAACCTTTTTTTTTTTTTAAATATACGAATCACCCAAAATAAAGTCTGTTTCTGAGGAAAATAAAACAGTCTATAAAGGTCCATGGTCTACAACAGCACAGTGAGTAAGCAGGGCATGGTGTCGAGGATGGGCGTTCAGGTTTATATAAATATACCATAAAACTCCCCGAGTGTCGACTTGAGGATGTAGTCAGTGTTGATAACATGCCCGTTGAATTCAGTTTATAGAGTTTTATATACTGTGTGTCTATATAAATAAATCTTTTTTTTTTTTATTTCTTTACAATTTTCTATCATTTATTGCATTTTTCTAACTAGGACAAAATAAAAAAAAGAGAGAATTATACTTTTGTCCACGACAGAATTGGCTATTTACACATGTTTAAAAAGCAAGCGAGTGTGTACAGTCTTTAGTTCTATTTACAAAGCAGTGTAAATAATTTCTTTAGCTATGATTTTAGAATATACACGAACTCTTCACAGTTTTTTAGTACGTATTTATCATTAATACTGGTTGAATTATTATTATTCATGTTACAGTTGAAACCCTCCTGCACGACCCATTTTAGTTATCAATATTAAATTGATATTTATGTCTCTGCTTTAGTTTTGCCCAAAAAGTTCTGGGTGTGTTTCTGAATGACAGTTTTCTGGTCCTCCGGTCATCTTTGCTGGGCTTGAACACAACTTCTTAATACAGGTTTCAAGCGCACGCCTCTCAGCAGCTGGGCTGAAAATATCTCATCATGGCCACACAGTGGAATTTTGAGTCCTTTTCCGTATTTTCAGTATATAGAGCAACTGAAGTGGGCCATTATCCCTTGGGTTGTGATCATAGCTGTTTTGTGTGGGTTGGATTTGTGGGTCGGTGGGATTTAAGGCACTTGTATGTTTTTGGTCTTCACGGCAGGTCGGATGAGACCAGAGCCAGCCCAGAGCTCTGACGCAGGGAGGGGCCGGCATGCACGGCCTTGGGGCAGTCAGGGGTCAGGACACGGCCGTTCTCGCCCACACTGCCCGTGATCGACAGCCGAGCCTTGTTCCGCATGGCTTCGGTGAAGGTCAGCTGTATTAGGAAACGAAAGAAAACGCAGAAAGAAAGAAACACAGACAGAGAGAGAAAATGAATCCACACATTTATCAAGAGAAAAAAAAGGAGCATTTTAAGGTTATGTTGTGAGCACACATTTTTAGCAAGCATGGACAAAACAGCAGATTTAAACACAATTGAGCGATGAAGCATCTCAAATGTGTCTGGCCAAGCCCTGCAGAGCTTATTTAAGAAATTACATTCAGTAAAGTGTCCCAACATCAGACAACAACGTGAAGAAAACAAATCTTTGATGATTTTTCTACACAGTTCCTATAAATACCTCCTTTCTACCATCCATGTTTATTATTTTTTCTTTGAAATAGCGAAGCGTTTAATATAGGCCTATCCTGAGGTGTTATTGATAATCGTTATGGTTACATTCCAGGATGGCTACGTAGTATCAGCAGCACAGATTATTAATTAATGCTTCTAATTATTGCTCAATGATGTGCTTGTGCTTCACTGCAACTTGTGCTTGAGCACACTAAGATGTGACATGAGGTTACCTAGAAACACTGCATCATGAAAGTGACATGGTCATGGCAATTGTCATATGCAGTCATGAGTTGTCATAACAGATTTCCAGTGAGATTAGACTGTCATATTACATGGACATGCTGTTATAATGTATGATGCCATGTTAGTTTGCTATACATGCTAATTTCTTTGCAGTTAGACTACATACAGTCTCAGTCTTAGAAGCTACAGCTATGGGCCAATATCTTATGTACACTTTTCTGGCCACAAGCTGCTGGTTCTTGAAGGCTGCAGTCTGATTTACAATCTTATTTGCTTTTCAATGAAAAAACAACTAAGTACCATGGCACAATGCATAGACTGAAAACAGTTTACGCCATCCTGTTTACATTTTGTTTTGGCAAGCAAACAAGATATCCTCACATGCTTGGCTAAGGGAAAAGTCAAATGGACTCTTTCTGTAAAAGTAGGCGTGTCTTGGCCATGTTTAGTGGCAAAAATACCAGACCAAGTTACACTCCTAATGGTCTGACTTGCATGACAAACATTTGCATGACAACACATTATGTCATTTTAATAATCTTTAATAATGCTCTAGTGAGCAGTACTAAAATTCCCTCAGTGACAAAAAAACTTAAGCACCTAGAAGGGATAGTCCGATTTGGATGTAATTTGGTACACATGCAGACCAGCAATGGGTATGTAAATGACTCGATTTGCAAAGAGCTGGCAAGTCTAGTCACCAGATACAGAGGATGCCTCCTAGGCGCAATAGACAGCATTACCAGCATTTGAAGGAGTTTGATAGGGGTTGCATTGTGGGTGGAGGATTGTCGTGTTGTGTGCCGAGCATTACAGAACCCCATGATATCTACGTCTGCCATCCGGACACAGGTATTGGACACTCTACAACACCTCATGTCATCTTACACTGTGTCTCGATGACTGGCATCAGCCGGACTATGGCTTCACCATCCCATGCGTAGGCTGTCGTTAACACCAGTGCAGAAACGGCTATGTTTGGAGTGGTGCCATAACTGGGAGGCATGGACTTATTGGCATTGCATACACCGGCATTACTCCTGGCATCATGGTGTGGGGAGCCATAGGGTATGACTTCAGCTCTGGCAGTGATTCTGGGGACCCTGAAAACACAGCGCTTACCCCTACTGAGACAACACCCTGGTACAGTCCTTCAACAAGACAACGCCTGTTCACACACGGCACGAGTGACTATGGACTGCCTGAATCATGTTGAGGTCCTCCCGTGGCCAGCCAGGTCCCCCGATTTTTCCCCAACCGAACATGTGTGGAATCACCCCAGATGTCAACTCAGACCCAGTGCCAATCTACAGGATCTCAAGGGCCAGTTACAACAGCTGTGGGCCAACTTGGTGCAGGACAGGATACAACGGCTGTACGACTCCCTTCCGCCGCATGTATCCAGGCCTGGGGGGGTGCTACACCCTACTGGCCCATACTGCCAACTCTGCTGTCCGTTTGATCTGATATCGTTATTATTGCAAAACAGTCATATAACTTTTCACCACGTGCAGGTTCATTTCATTTCCACCATTCCGTCTGGGTGCTTAACTGTTTTTTGTCACTGAGTGTACATGCTTGCACGTAACATGTGTCAGGCTGCAAAGGACACCAAATTCCATAACAGCTGTCACTATTACTAATATTAATTACACTGATAACATGACACAAGTGAGTGGACATAAACATATGATGTTTTTGACATGATCATGTCAGTCTTATGACACTTTTGTGTTCTAGTTTAGTGTTTTTCTGGGGGTTTTTTCTGTTTACTTGGCAGTAAGGCCGTTGAATGAATTTCTTTTTGATTATTACTCAAAAATATGCAGATTTAAATGTCTCAGCTTCAATTTTGTACTTTTAGTCACATAAAATTTATTGTTACATGCAATTTCTTAAACTTGTCAGTTGAATGATCCTTACAAATGGTCCTAAGTAAATGCAACATTTGGCCCACTATTTTTATATACATTTAGATATACAACTGTTTTAATTAAACTGCATCTTCTAAAAGAGATATTACATGAAAATACTTAATAACTGTGCTAAAGAGGTTGTAATATCAAGTCAAAGAACAACGACTCTGAAACTTGATAAAATTATCATATTGTCTTTGAGACTATTTTCACTGAGTTTTATAACATGAACTAAAGGTAGCACTAATGCTAACATGAATTCTTGCTGGGGTAGAAAAAATAGTAATTAATATTCAGTACTAAATTATTTAATTATAATTTAAATGCTAATTATTGTGTTATAATTGAAATAAATAAGAGATAATCTGACAGCCCTATGATCTATGCAGGGCAAGTGCCTCCATTTTGGATACAATAACACATGTACAAATGCAGACGTCTCCACTTGGATTACACGGAACGGAAATGAGGACGTCACAGACACAAGCAGGCTTTACCACACGCTCAACACGGCAAGCGTTACTGCGGTGTTACAGATGAGCTCCACTTACAACGACGGGACACCTACGTATGCCTGAGCGCCTACATCTCTACGCCATCAGTCCCGTAGACGTTGTAACCCTCTCTATATGTGGCTAAGCTCTGGGTGCTGTGGGTGGGGCTAGGCTGAGGCGTTGGGCGGGGGCTAGGGACAAGGGCGGGGCTTGGGACAGGGGCGGGAGAGGGAGGGGTTTGGCGTTCAGGCGCGTCCACCTTCATTCTCTTGGCCTCGTTTCGTGACTTGTAGCAGAACTCGATGAGGGCCACCAGCATGGCCAGGCCCAGACCCCCGACCAGGATGTAGAAGACCCCAGCCACGTTACTGAGGCTCAAGGCCTGCGAGCTCTTGTCCTGGAGGTGTGAGGATGGAGGGGACACAGTTAGAAAGACGAAATATGTGCAAAAGAAAACTATAAATCACAACACAAATATTCACAAACAAATCACAAGTCTACTCACTCACAGTTATAATTACTACAAGACTACATTTAAAATCTCTCTCTCTATCACACACATTTACTAACACACACACCCACATACATACACATCTAAAATGCATACATAAATAAATTCTCACTGCTATGATGTGTCTCCAGACTACACTATTTGCATCCTTTTAGTACTGATGCTTTTATCTGTTTATTCTGATCAGGCATCAATCCTTTGACTGCAGTTTAACCTGGAGCAATTAGAGCATAATTACCCCATGTTCACACTACCAAGCTACAAAGTGCCAGGTTCATTTTCTATGCACATGTGCGACATGCTGCCACGGGATCACCGACAAAGCTGTACCGTGACAAGCGACATCTGAACTTTTCAATAATTCTATACAAATCAGGTATGACATGGTAAATCCAAACAACTGGCTGAAACGATTCCTTGGATCAATCCTCTAGTGCATGTGCATCTGATGCTTCTTCAGTTCCCCACTCACAACTTTACCTGGAATTACTTCTGTTTGACATGCAACTAGGAAAGGAAAACTTTTCACCATGATTTCATCTGTCATATAGGAGCTCTCATTAAATGTGTATACAGACATTTTGAGTAAAAATAAAGCTTGCGAGAGAGTAGCAGAGATTTTCAGTAATGAGTGTATGTACAGCTAGTTTAGCCAGCTTGCCTTTCTAATTTGCCAGTGAAGCTAGAACACAACCTAGTGCATAACACGTAAATCAAGCTAGCTGTTTTCACACTAATTAGTGTATTACTTAATTTGTGTTTAACTAGTTAGCTGTAGAAGCTGTATATAAAGTAGCTACAATCATTGCTCACTGGAAACTAAAGACAAAATAATAAAAAAACCAGTGCATGTTTACAAGTTACAACAGTAGCGAACACAAGGCCCCCAAAACAGGCACACTACAAGTGACACGAGCGTCTTGTTGCTTGCTAGTGTGAACACAGGGTTACTCAGCTATACTGTGCATTACTAAGCCCTGCTCTTACACACTATGAGCTGTCTGACACTGCATGGGTGGACAAATCAGTAGCCTAGAACAAGCAGACTTCTTGACTGCATTATGTGTTCATTTGTTGTTGGGGTGGGCAAGTAGGTTCAACCAGTTGAGTCTTCATGTCACATTCATAAGCACTGCTTTAGTTTCTAATATATTTTAATGCTGGAGGATTTACTATATACACCTTATCATCAAAATTCATGAGGTAAAATTGTATGGGTTAATCTTCTGTATTGTACAATACAGAATACAGGTAATGTTTGTCCCTGCCTACACAATGTTATGTAATCTTATTATACATACGTTGTGTTTCTAAGTTAAGTATTGACGTGCAAGTTATATAAACGTCATTTTCAATGCATGAGGTGAATAGCAAAACATGGATGCCTCCCTGAAAGTGTCTTTTTTGTTTGCTCTGTCAGAGCATGCAAAGCTCACAAAAAGCTACTTTAACTGCACTTTTGCAGTTGTAGGTCTGAGTGGCTACTGGTACTGCTCTATTGTAGTGAACTTCAAATTGTAGCACAGAAACAACAGAAGCAATAGCAAGCAGTGGTAGTAGCAAGCTAGCTGGATAACAATAGTGATAACTCTAATGTTGATGATTACCTTCACAAAAGTGTAATTAGTATGGTCAATGGTATAGATTTAACCAAGTACTGGGTCTGTATATTAATTGCTCTAAAGCCAATATCGCTATAAACTAATTTAGAAGTAGAGAAGGGGGTCTTTACACTGTGTGCACGGCCATGCTGATGAGTTGACTTTTCATACTGAGGGGGTGTTTATAGTGGTTTTTACCAGTTGTAGGTGAGGAATTACAAGTTGCAAACTGTGCCTCAAATGCTGAAATAGTACAGATAACAATGGTATAGAGATTATTTTGGAATAAATGCAGAACACAATCACAGACTTAAAGGCAGGCAAAAGGGTCAGATCGTATTGTTCTATGTAACTTGGCAATAACTGGAGGAGCAATTTGCAAAGTGTGCTTGAAGACCATAGACTGCCACTTGTAGCTATTATTATTATTATTATTACCACTTTGAAGCCTATATGTCTACCAAATTAACGATTTTCAGACCCTTAAACTAAATTAATAATCACTGTGGCATTTATGGCATTGTTTATGGCATTTATATTTATGCCATTGTTATTATGCATTAATGTGTACCTTCTGTAGCTTCACAAACCCAAACCTATGTGTCAGCTAAATAAACAGCCAGAACATAAATGGCTTCTAGGATAAAAAAAACTATTCATATGTTGTAATATGTTTGTATTTTGTATTTTGAAACTATAAAATTCATACTGCAAAGTCATAAACTACAAAAAAACCTGTAATGTCACCTCACAAGTTTGGCATAAATCCTTTAATAAATCCAGCATTACTTCATAAAATATTTCTAAAATGCTTCTGAATGTGATATGAACGCCCAATAACGTCTTACCTTAAATTTCAAGTCAACATCAAAGCCAATTACTGTATTTTCCGGACAATAAGTCGCTGCAGAGTGTAAATTCTGTCTGCTTAGAGAAAAAAAAATCATTGAAATCTTTCAAAGGATTTTTAAATGTGGAGATGTTTTTAATTACAGTTTAATCAATACTACTAATTAATTAGGGAAAATAATTAAACAAATGTTCCATCAAATCCCAAAATCTTTGTAGTTAAGGACATCCAGTCCCAGATTCTAATGGGACTAAAAATTACCTTTATTTATTATACTCCAATATACAGCTAATCACATAGATTTGCCCAGATCAGCTTTTCTCAGTTACACTGAGAAAGTTAGTTACAGTTCCTCCACTTTTATCACTTATACCTTCTTCAAACATTGAACGTGGAAAAAAATATTTCCAGTTCAGAACTTATTTTCCACCTTCTCCTCCACCTTTGGTTTATCACTTTTGTGGCTGGTTATGGTTTATAAATTATGCAGATAATGTCCAAGGAAGCATCCTGATAGCACAAGCTTTGAATATGTTTTGTCTCTGAATATCTGCATGATACACAAATAGCAAAGTCATTTTATTTTCTTCCATTTCCTCATCCTCATCATCCCCATGAAATCTATAACAATGTTGGACACCTGCTGGCCAATCAAAAGCAAGTACTGTATATTTCATGGCCAAGCTATGATATTATAATAGGTGAGTGATGTTTCATATTTCAAGCTGACTTCATGCAGCATGTTAAGGAAGTCATTTTAATTTATTAGGAGTTTGCATATGATTTGTTAGTCATATTATTTATTTACGTTAAAGACTTATAAAAATATTTATGTTGTGAATGAAAAATGTAATTAAAAAATCATTTAACATTTGCTTAAGAAAAAAAAAAAAGCGACTTATAGTCCGGAATGTATGATGACATATTTTTTTTTCTCTTAGGTAAAATACTGGTCTGTCCTGCTGTAGTGAGACGTTGTAAACTGAGTGAAGAATGTGGTCCAATTGTTATTTTCATTTGTTACATAAGTGATGTATAGTAACACTGGCATCTCTTTCTCCCTTAGCAGGCTGTATCTGAATGCATGATTATTCTTGCTCTCTCTTTCTCTCTCTCTCCTTCTCTGCCTCTCACTCGTTCTCACTGACACACAGGCTGTCACCATGTCCGTGCGAGCATTAGACAACAGTGATGGTCCCAGACTTGAGGAGACTGACCTTACTTCCCGAGTCCTTGGGTCCACACTCGCCCTTATCGTACCACCATTTGTTTTTCAGCTTGTCTAAGATGCCTGATTCACTCAGTTTCAAAATGGCAAGGTTTACGGGAGTTCTTCAACCACGCAGGGGAAATAACATAAATAACATCATAGGACATGTTATTTTATGTTATTCAATTACATTAGCTGACACAGCAGTTGCAGTGGCAAAGTGACGGAGTGCAGGGTCCCACTGGAGTGCATGTCTCTATGCTCCCTCAGCAGGAAGCGTCCAGGCCTGGGACTGGAGCTACAGACATGTGCATGGGACCCTGCTCCATCGCTTTAGGCAACAGACGCATACTGCCACGACCTGGGTCTTTAAAAAAAGCTTGGGATGCAGTTACTGTTAGCCCACAACTATTGGCGAACACCAGCAGTAAAACACATACGCGATTATGCATTTGGGACTTTTTTCTTCAAAAATGTGAAGACATGTTTAAATACATTTTGTTTCCATCAAACTTATGAACAAATGCTGAAATTTCAAATCTGAAAATTTTATAAATGCTTATTTACATTTTTATGAGAAATTCTTACAGAATGACACAATTTCCTACAAATTAAACTGCAATAAAAATAGTGGCATTTTTTTTTTATTTATCATCTTTGGGCCAAAAAAAAAACCCTTATAGAAAATCCTAAATCTAAGGTATCTTTGAAATAATATGATCATTATAGGTCTAGGAATACTTTGAACATTTGTCTAATTGAAAAAAAAAGGTTGCTCACTGGCAAGATTCAGAATTGAGACAGAAAAAAGTTTGACTAATTAAATAGTATTTTATCAGTATTTTTGTTTATGTATGGACTTACTTAACACTGCTTACAGTGTATTAATGCTGAAGTTCATAGTTTCCTATTGCAGTAAATAATGTTCATGGAAAGGAAACTGTGATGATAAAGGTCCACCATGTAGGATTCAACCACCTGAATTACCCCTTCCTTTCCAAGCGTGTATTAGAACATACAGTGGCTGTCAGGTTCCCGTAGCGTACTTCCAATTACTTTAAATAATTTTTCCGTGTTAAATAATAAATCCGATCCTCCATTTTTCAAAATTTGGGTTCTCAAACTTGTTAGCCAGCTTCAGCAATCACTGATTCCTTGTATTACTTTCTTCTTCATCTTCCTTCCGGAGCTTCCTTTGGGTTTCATGCTGCCACTTGTAAAAAGTGAAGCCTGGAAGGCGCTCTCTAGAGGTTTCCATTCCTGGCTACTGTAGCAGCTCTACATAGTGGCTCCAAAGAGGTGGACCTGCTCCCTATGAGGATATAAAGGGCTCATTCTAAGCTTACAAAAACACAACAATTCATAGTTACAGGTAATTATACACTAATGAAAACATACTTATGACTACTGTACTCCATTTATGCTAATAGAGCCCCCTAAATCCTACATAGTGGGTCTTTAAGTGTTACTATTTTCTTGTTACTTTTCTACTGCCAACTTTTTAACAAATGACAGAAACAGAATGGCCTGCTGATAACTGATTATGTCCAATTCTTACCATTCGCCTGCTTTTCCTGCTGTTCTGCTGCGTTCGTCTGTCATTAGAGAAGCATGACGAAAATCTGGTCATGAGACAGTAAATTAATTTCAAATGGCCACTATAGTTTTTCATGTATTGTACATTGTATTGTATCCTTTTTTTCTGCGTAAATTCTCTTTGATGGAAACCAGCCTAATGTTTTCATGAATTGTGCACAAAGCTGTCTTTTGGAAGCTGGAAGCTGCTTAATATTCGAGAAATGGTCATGGTGCTTCATCTAAGCTCTTCACAATGACACGGCTTTGACTAGTTTCCTGTGCCAGCGTAAAACATGTCTGCTGCAGTTCCTGTTAAAAGCAGCTGAATGGGTCCTGCATTATTCATCCTAAAAGATGGATGTCTCGTCCACAAGAGAATAGGGACGACAAAAGAAAACCGATAACATTTTTTATGTGATAAAAATTGTGGAAGAAATAGAAAGCACAATACATCCTCTCTAAATATGGTGCATGAATGCCATCAAAGTCCCAGCTGAAAGCGAATATTTGTGCTCTGACAGTAACTGCTTTCCTTCGTGTCTCATTACAGGCTGAGTAATGTTAAAATGATGCTCGGATGTGTGTGACTGTGCTGTGGCCCTGGCAGATGCGCCCGTTGCTCAGGAATCTTTTTACCCGCGTTTGTCGACATAGTGGCTAACCTTCTCACCACCTCCTCCGCTGCCACACTCTCCTTTGTCGTACCACCACTTGTTTTTCAATTTGTCCAACAGGCCTTGTTCATTCAGTTTTAAAACTGCCAGGTTAACTGCACTTCTTGAAACGATAAAACATAGTTTGTCAGAGTGAGCAGTATCCAATCAGAGGAAAGAAAAAAAGCAGTTACAGGGGTGGGAAGTTTTAGTCCCAGTTCCCACTTTCCCCATATGAATCACATTAATGCACTGGACAAACCTCTCTTTAAAAAAAAAGTAATAATAAAAAAGTTTGGGCCCAGATCTTATCTCTGAGGTACACCTCACCTGTTGTACTTGTCTGAGAAGCCAAACAGGAAATTATGCTGTTACCATCATCGCTATTTGGTGTTTCCAGTAGAGAGAAATTATTAAG
This sequence comes from Parauchenoglanis punctatus, assembly GCA_030068025.1. NCBI lineage: Eukaryota > Metazoa > Chordata > Actinopteri > Siluriformes > Auchenoglanididae > Parauchenoglanis > Parauchenoglanis punctatus. Next base: position 9,228,394 of record JAQQZU010000011.1, read on the forward strand.
TGTCATTTTCAGAAACTTTATGTAGCTTATGTTTTAGATTGTTTTTTTTTATAAATAGCTATGACTCCAGTATATTCTTAACACCACAATTTCTTGAATGGTCAGATTTTTTAAAATTAAATAAATGATTCAAATTAATCCATCAAATACTTTTTTATATTCGGTGTTAGGGAAAAATATAAAGCCAAGATGCTAGCAATCAGACAGCTACTCAGTTGCTCTGCCCATTTTTTTAAAATTGTTTTTAGCTACAACAAATCTACTAATCAATCACTGAAAAGTTTGTGTTAAAAAAATATGCACTCTAAACCTAAATGAAACTTGGTGGTAATTTGGGGAATGGCTATGAAGATGGTGCTATCAGCCTTGGTGATATTAGCCAGACAGCTAGGTTAACTAGCTAGTCCTTTTGATTGTAACCTGTTTTCAGAAGTTATCCACAAAGACAAGATACCTTAAAAATATTTAGGTATATTGTCAAGACTACATGCTTCTGTTTTGTCGTTAAATAAAGGATAAGTAGATGGCACTATCAGTAGCCAGGTAGCTAGTTTATTAGCTAAATGCGTTGCATTAATGTATGCCCAAATTCTGAACAAAAAAAGAAAACTTTTTTATTTTTCATTTCAAATTTGTTTAACTTCTCATAGCTACGAATTTGAATAAGCATTTTCTGCAGATTGTATTGAAAGAATTGCTAAATATCTAAGAACTGATCTATTTTTTAAGACAAGATAATGAGACTTGAGCTGTGATTCTCTTCACAGTCTTTCTTTTCCTGTTATAGCAAGTGTAACTTTACACTTAAAATGTATAAAATACTTGGTGGGAAGAGTGAAATATAAAGACAAGCTGCTAGCGATCAGGCAGCAATAATACATTCATGGTGTGCGACTACATTTATGGTGAAACATTTATAATGCTTCATTCATAAATACTAGAGTTGTGGTGAAACATTCAAGCATTTTTATTCAGCTCACTTGGAGAAACTAGCAAAATGGTCGAATACAGCTTGCGTTTTTAAATCCAATTTTTGGTAAACAACGACGAGCTAGGTCTCAGAGTCGAGGTGGACTGAGAGATGAGATTTATGACCAAACACTGTTGCTTCTTTCCCATGTTTTGATGTAAATTACATGTGCCTAATTTGTTTCTAACAAGAATGACAAAGAACCACTAATATAAAAGAACTGGGAAAATCAATATGTCTACTGGCCCTACTCATTCTTATTCCTTCTCCCTTCCCCCATCTTCTGCTCTCTCTCGTGTGTCCTCATTAGTCAATATTGCTTTGAGATACACAGAGGGCCTTTGCAGTATTGAAAACCTGTTTTTGTCCCCCTGGGCTGTCTACAAATGAACTGAGCATCTTGAGAAGTGCTGATTAAGCCTGATCCCTTGCTCGACGTGAGATTTCTAGTAATACATCAATGCCCTTGGTGTCTCTTAGTTCTGATATAGATAGTGAGGTAAAGCATATGTATAATCAAAATGAATGCCTCATATTAGTTAATTTAAGGTGTTTTTTTATATCCAATTCTGCTTCCTAAAGTGAATGTGGATGTTCAGATTTCTGTATTACCCTTTCTCATAGAAAAAAAGGTTTTGCATGCATGCAACTTATCTGCAGCAGATTCAACACATTGAATATCAGTGTTCTGGCACAAGCACACATTGCATAGCAACATGGAAAATTAATACGGTATGGTAACGTGGTTATTTTCAAAATGAAGAACGTCTGAAAAGAGCTATTAGCTGCTTCCTTACAGTACCTAATTAACTGACAAATCTCTTTAGCTAACATATCTCTTAGTAGTCTTAGTAGTCTTTGGAGGCCTAGCATGGTATGATATGCATTTTTTCTGAATCTAGAACCATCCATACCCTGTTTAAGCACCTCATGGAAAATCTCTATTAGCTGTCTCCTTACCATACCTCCACAGTTAGCTAAAACAGCTACTTGCTGTTTGCTGGAGTGAACTAGCAACACCTTTGCTTTTTCATGTAGGTCTTAGCATAGTTCCTTTGCTGATAACGATAATTAATTACGGTTATGAGATAAATAAAACATGGGAGACAATCGCTGCTTACACCAGTCAGATGAAAACATTTTTTTTTTGTTTTGTCTTATATTTATATTGTTTCAATTATCATTTTATTCAAGTCATATTTACCCCCCACCCCCATCCCCCACTCAACCCCCGAAGACAACCACTATCTAACCTTGCATATTAAAACTTGAAAAATTGTCAATTATGATCTGGGAAATTATTTACAAATTATCAAGAGAGGTTTATCCTGAATGCAACACTCATAAAGAAAGCCCACTGGAGCAAAGACAGAGATGAGATGGGGAAAGAATGCAGTAAAGCCTGTCAGAGCTGAGGAGTGAACAGACAGAATAGCGTTAAAAAGCGTTGGAGAGTCGGAGCCCAGGAAAAGCCTCTGAAAAGCCATGCTCTGACACTGCACTCTTGTCTGTGGGAGGATCACACGCAGGAGAAGTGACAGGCAGACAACAGTAACTCCAGCGAAATGTCTGACCCAGGAGGCTACCGTTGTCTGTAAGTGACTCTCCTCACCGAGTGTTCGACTTCCTGAACAGACCGAATGTGGGAGTTTACAGACTGAACAGGATTAATTAGTCACACTCAGTTTGGTTGGGATTTTTGCTGTAAATCTTTTGCTGTACATGCCCACACATACATATCTGAACATTCACATGCAGGAGAAGAATTCTAGCATTTGCTTTGCATGGTTCTGCTCTGTCAGTCTGTAAATTCACTGATTGTGAAGACTAACTTGTGCTTCTGTCGGGACACATGACGCCACCATGGTTTTATTCAAATAACACAGCTAAACACACTTGTAGGAGAGTGCTAATTATCCACTTCTGCATAGATGACCTAACAGGCATCTGGGAATGGTCTGCACTGCTCTTATTGACAGGTGAGGAAAAGGACACAAAGGCCCCCTGCTAAGCTGTTCCCCTTGACTTATCCTTATTTCTAGCTTAATAATTTATTTTATACTATGGCAGTGTTGAGTTCTAATATTAGATTGGCCATAAGCTATTGATGAATTTGCAGTTTTTCCAGTTGCACTTATATTAAAGGTGGCATATTATACCCCTTTTTCACAAGTTGACAGTTCCCTGAGGTCTTTGTGAATCTTCTTCGTGGTCTTCGCAGCCCTGTTCAGAACGTGCCTGTTCTTTTAAATGACATTTAGCCACTGCTCACCCCATCCCTGTCTTCAACCAGCCAATCAGGTAGCACTTTCCTCATGAATATTCATGAATTTTCCCAATCTGTGAGCAGAGATACTTAGATGGGGTCGGTATCCATCCATCCATCCATCCATTATCTATACCGCTTTATCTGTCTGGGTCGCGGGGGAAGCTGGAGCCAATCTCAGCAGTCGTTTCAGGCGAGAGGCGGGGTACACCCTGGGCATGTCGCCAGTCCACCACAGTGGGTGGCGGTGTAAGTTTAATAATACCCCTTTGTGACATAGAAAGGGGAGCCATATCTGAAAGGCTTGTTGAAGCACATGTTTTCTGAAATAGGCAGCCCAAAAGAGACTGACTGGGTTGCCTTATTTCAGAGATTGTGGGTTGTTATGCAATCCGGATACCTAAATGTATGTGCACAAGCACTGACATACTGACATAATATGCCTTCTTTAATATGTTCATTTTATGTTGGAGCACGAGTTGGTGTTTAACAAAGAAAATTGTTTGATGTGGTGAAGTTTTCTGTAAGGGGACATTTATATAACATTTTTGGAAGGAATCTCCATTGTCAGTTTTTTTCAAAGGAAAGTCTTTAGGGTGAATGACTTTAAATTTTCTGGCTTCTTTGTAAAAAGCTAAATTTTTTTTGTCTTACTAACTTAAAGAGAGAAGTGAGGGAATGACTTTCTGAGATAAGAGGATTAAAAGACTTTTGGACATGCTGTTATAGGATCAACAGAGTGGTAATGCATCACTCTGTCCTGTTGCTGGTTATTTTCCTAAGTCTATATGTTTTGAAGGGTTTTATTCCTTAGTTGTATAATAATTAATACTATAAAGTGAAAGTTGGTAACTTAACAATAGCTAGCTATTTATGTTTGTATACTCCAGTGATTAACCCTGGGGAGTGGTTAAATGGGTACTGGATAGAGTGCCAGAATTATTGGCACCCTTGGTAATTAATAGGGATTATGTAAATGTTATGACAATTGCCTTTATGTTAAATTAGGCTAATCTTACACTTGAAAGTATGTGAGGAGTGTAACCTTTAATTCAAGTTAATTTAATCTAAGTTAAAAATAAACTCTTATTAAAAGCATGTGTCACAAATATTGATACCCCTGCATCGACTACTATGAAAAACCTCCCTTTGCCAATATAACAGTACTACGTCTTCTCCTATAATGATAACCATAAGGGTGATTTTAGTTAACGGCACAGCATATACAGTATCATTACGGAATGGGTATATATTCCATCGGGGTGGAACGGCTCCGGGGACCACCATACCGTTCTTCCTATTCAGACAGCAGGGCCAATTATGCTCTCTTATCTCTTAGCCTCCTTGCCATGGATAGTAAATTTTATCATTAGTGTGAATGTGAGACAGTGTCAGACCAGGCTGGGTGTTCACTGGGCTCTTGTCTCAGTCGTAAAATCCAAATCGCCATCAACATAACATTTCTAGCAATGTCAGTTACATATCAACAACATCTGCATGCAACTGAATTACCTGAGTGAAGCTTCTCATAAATCATATGCTATAAAACAAAACAAGCAGTAACTCCACACTAAAATGCTTAAGAATGCAATAAAAGTGAAACAAAACGAAACAAAAATCAAGTAGAGGTAGGCACGCCAGGGAAGGTGGAATACCATAACAACACATGACATATTGTTATACTACTCCACCCACCTTAACTGTGAGCCCTTGGGCGTAGCCACTCCGTAGCCTTTGGAGTCCAGGTTGCCTCCGACCTTCATGGTGTCGCAGGGCTTGCGCTGCTCCGTGTACTCGTTCATGGTGGATTCCAGCAGGAAGGCGTACTTCCCCTTGGACTTCCTCACCCGGGCCACACCCTCCGCCGTGGTCTTTGTGAACACCGTTGGCTCAGCTGATTTCATGTAGCTCCACATTTTCTCGTATACGGCGATCTTTGACCTCTAGGAGATGGCAGACAGTTAGATGTAAATGCAGGGGGTCAAATGTCATGGTAAATTGCGAATGAGACAAATTCTAATGTCATTCACAGTGAGAGTTAATCGTAGTTCTTTATTTGAAAGCAATCATTACAATGAATTACATGCATAAACTATAAATAACATTCATTACAGTTCTGATGAATAACCTTGTATATGATGGAATATAAAAAATATTTAGAAAGACATACGGTTCCTAATAACAAACCGTGCCTTCCATAATTATTGGCACCCTTCAAAAAAATGAGCAAAGCAGTAGTACAATTTTTTCCTACAAGACATTAGCTCCAAAACTTCTGGCCCCTTAAAAATTATGATTTTAATTTGATGCCTGCCCTGGAGAGAATGACAGCACTGAGTCTCTTGCTATATTGTCTAACAAAGTTGGAGACAGTCGTAGAGGATCTTGTCTCCACTCCACCGTGCAGAACATTTTACGCTCCTTTATATTATGTTTGTGCATGTGGACTTCCCTCTTCAATTCAGCAATGCATTTGCAATGCTTTCAAACAGCTTGCTGTTGTGAAAGTGGCATTTAACGGCTGACAAACACAAGAATCTAAACTGCGCAATGCTGAAACAGAGATGTCTGAGCTCTTCTTTTTTCTTCCATCACTATATACTTCACTGTGTATGTGGAAGACTGGGCTCATGGGCCCAATTCCTTGCATATTTCCGATTTTTTCACATATGTGAAACTTACAGCCCTAATTTTTGCTTCGTGGTATTTTTAACTGCATTATCTAAGTCAATAGCCTGCACAATGCAGTTCTGTTGACATTAGCTGACATGATCTGCTCATATACTCATGCACTATTCTCTAAACATGTTCTTCATTAGTGCTTTAATGTCTAAGAAAATTTCCTTTAAATAAATGTAACTAAGCAATCTTGAGACCCTAATCACGACAGCTTGATTAGATTTTCAGTGGACCCCACTCACCCTGAAAAACTCTTTGGTGGAGCCTGAGTCAAGAGTGCCGTATGCTATGTCTGTTTGCTTGGCCAGGTCTTCAGCACTCTCGATGGGCGACACCATTCTCTCTACGGTGAGGAAGGCAGCTAAGTTAGCCGTGTAGGACGAGATGATGATTAAGGTGAAGAACCACCAGACACCTCCCACGATACGACCGGACAGAGACCTGCACCGCAGGAGAGGAAACGAGGGAAGAAGAGGAGAAAAGGAATACAGGTGATATGAAGAGAGAGGACAGTGAAGGAAAAGAGAAAGAGAAGAAAGATCAGTCAGCAGAGTGTGCCAAGCAGATTAGGAAATCTATAATCACACATGATGAGGCCACAGCTTATCCCCTTGGCATGGAACTGAAAATGAAACATGCAGTGGACCACCGGAGCGGCGCGATGCTGAGAGAGAAACATGCCCAGAATACTGACGAGCAACCGATTTCCCTGAGCTCAAGGCATGTTCCACCTCACAGAAACAACCCACAAGCTGAATGAGTATCAGATAGTCAGGGATCACAAACCCTGCTTCAAATTTAGAACCTTGCCTGGGGTCCTTGGTGATAGCCTGTGATACAGGCGAGTTTTGGTCTTCTCTCGTGAAAAGGACACTCTGATGGGATGCCATGGTGACAGATCGGCATCGGTGGTGGGTAGGAGGGGACGTCACTGACAAGAATGTCCACGGAGGCGGCACAGCAAAACCTAGCGCTGCTTACATTTACACCTTGCGTGGATTATGCAAAATCAAAAGGGATGCTGTGAATTTCTTTCTTTAATTATTTATTTATTTCCATTCAGGGATTTCTTGACTTCAAACTGTAGTGATGGAAATTGATAATTTCCTGAATCACAAATCCATTATCAGATTTGCAAGTGTTTGTCAGTCCATATTGAGTTCTAAATAAAAAGAAACGGAAGAAAAATTCATGAGGTGATAAACCATGTTTTTGGCTTTAAAATGATAAATCTCCCATAAAGCTCCCATATTTCCCTATTTCTCATATTTCTTTTTTTCTTTGCAGCTAAAATTAACAAACATTGGAGAATGTATTGTATCAGTAATTACTAAGTACTAGCAAGAAGAGTAGATTAAAGATTGCTGTTAGAGCATGATGTAGTGCTAAAATATGTATCACTACATGCTTTTTAAAGACATGGAGACTGAAGTATCAGAGGATTTTCCAAGGGCTACAATTTACGGCTATTTTAATGACCCAAAATTTATTTCTTCATATGTTGGTCCAATTTTTATGAAAATATCAAAAATATCATTTTTTACTGAAAGAAAAAAAGATACATAACCAGAGAACTGACTGTAGAATAGCACAATTGTTTTTCCAACTTGAATCTGTTAATACTGAAATGTCCTGCAGTAGGCACTTTTTTCAGATTAGGATTCAAAATTATGAATATATGATTTCTAGACTTTCAAAACAAGTTAAAACCTATATGCTAAGAATGGCTCAATGGCTGCAGGGAGCTGAAGGGATAAAAACAAATGATTGGCTACAGGAAGTTCAAGGGGTAGGGCTTAAACAGTTGATACATAAAACCATGTAAAATGCTTTGTAAATCCATAATGTGAGCACAAACATGAGAATATGATTTGTAGTGAGGAACATTCATACAAAATATTTCAAATATTTGTTATTTATTATTATATATACAATTATAAATTTGACTATGAATTTATGATTGAGAAAATGACATATATTGTTGCATCCTGGTACAATTACTTTTGACATTTACATCTCCAGCCTGACTGGAAGAAAAATTGGTAGCTAAAGTCTTTTCAAATCCCATATTAGATGTGCTGTCTTCTGATAAGCACGTTCCCACATGCAGACACACAGTCCGTCACGGTGACGTCCGAGGGACAGACTCGTCTGAGATCGCAGTAAGCATGACTAATCGATCTGACCCTGTGAGACAAAGTCGATTTAATAAAAGCCTCAATTGAGCAGACACGACACCAGTGACTCGAGTCGTGCGCTGCTCTACTGCTTCATTGCCTGGCATAAGGGATCATTCATAAGGACGTATAATCCAGGGACAAACACACGTTCTCCCACATGTCTCCCATGTCACTGTGTATAATGCAGCCTCTCTGATCACCGCCAAACTGTGAAGTGTGACTGTCCTTGTAGTGCACACACATACACACCCGTCATCACGGCGGTCAGGAAGCAGAGAGTCATTAGCGGTGTGCGATAAGAACGTTATTGCTATTGAATACTTCTGGCTTCGTAAGTGCAGTCAGTAATTTATGTCCTTGCTAGTGCAATGTTTGGAGTTACTGATACTGAAAGGACACCCATTTGCCGAGTCATAGTAAAATTTATATTTTCGGTTGGTTGCTTTGCTATTTCATTTGGTTTAGCTACACATTGCAAAATTAAAAGAACAAAAAAACTAATAGGTTGAGGGTTGAGGGGCATGTAGGTCTGAAAAACATACCAAATAAAACACTGTTATTCATTGGTCAGAAATACCTTTCACAAGTGCGTGTAAAAATCACCCGAGCACAGAGAATGGAAAGCCAGAGCTAAAAAATTAAGGTAATTATTTAAATAACTACTATAAAGCATTTTGTGTGTTGCAATATCCAGAACACATGGCTTTGCTACAGCTCTGTCCTGTAGTCCTTGTGGCTCAGTATAGCAGCTCTCATTTACAAAAAAAGCTGCAACCCAAAACAAATGTCTGGTTCACATCCTGTTATTGCAGTTGGTAACAATGTTCACTTGGAACTGGACTGAGAACTACTCAGCATACCGAGAATGATTGTTGTGTTTTCAACTGCCTATAGAACAGTCAAAGAATAATTTGCCACATATAAATTACAGCACAGTGAAATTCTTTTTTGCATATCCTAGCTTGATAGGAATTTGGGGTCATCCATGATACAGCACTTCCTGGAGCAGATAGTATTTTTGCTCAAGGGCCTAGCAGTGGTAGCACTGGGGATTGAACCCCTGACCTTCTGATCACTCACCCAGAGCCTTAACCAGTGAGCCATCACTGCCCCTGCCTGTTCTATAACAAGGATAAACACTGCATATGTGAGAGTGCCAGAATGCCAGCATGAACCTGAGAGTCGCTTTTTAAATTGTGCAATTTCAACAAAATTTTTACTTGTTACACTGTATAATTCATGACTCCCAACCAAAAAAAACAACAACCAAATCCTGGCCAACTTCTATAAAAGACTGTTTGATAGCATGTTCATCATGTGAACAAGCACTGAAGATCCTCTAAGGATAGACCTGAGATTAAAGAAAATGCTATCGTCATCATTAATCAGCACAATCTACAGAAAATATGCCCACTTAAACAGAAAAAAAGTCTTCATGATAATAGTAGCAATGTTATGCCTAGAGAAAACAAGATTTAAAAGGTAAAGAAGAGAGGTATGGACTAGTTCGTGCTTGGGTAAAGAGTACAACATGGAATTCCCATTCTTCTAAGTGAATTTGAGGTGATATGGTAGCTTTGCAACACACTGAACAGAGAGCCAGACACGTAGGTTGGTAATGTTATAATAATTATTGTGAGCATGTCAGCTTTTTAAAGGGTTGCTTACACTTATATTTCACTTCACTTTGAAGGTTTGCGTAATCTTATGCCTTCCTCCTATCAGTGGAGTTTACATAAGCATCATAGCAGCTCTGAGATTTTAATCTAAAATTACAGACACTGCCATCCGCAGTCTTTGTTCACAAAAGCACTACCAATGAGCATGTCACATTATGTGTCCCAAGACCACCAATCTGAACCAAAGAATTCTTTTACTGTGTTACAATTTTTGACCGAGAAACAAAATCAGGCCAGAAAACATACAGCGTAAAGCCTGCTTAAAGCACAAGACCAGCTGAGGCACTTCAACATGAGAGGCTTTTCAGGCAAGAGCTACGTAGCTCTAATCTGTATCTGGAAAACCATTCCACTGTGAGTAAAATTATGAATAAGTGCAGAGGGAATAGAAGAGAAAATATGGAGGGACTGGGGGAGAAGCAAGGGGCTGGGGACCTTGAAACACTGTAGATAAATGAAAGGTCACTGCCTGTAGCCCCAGTAAGCCTACAGAGCTTTATTTATTCATGGCTTGCTCTCTGCTGGCCTGATTAAGATTTAATACCTGCAAATCAGTTTCTCCACGCATCAGACTGAAGCCATGCACCATCGCTCTCCACATTACTGATCTCTAATTTTGCTGGGAGGAATAACAGCAAGCACTCCTATTAACAACACACAATCATTTTTCAAAATATCAGGATTTAACTGGCAATCCTGTCAAAAATGAATTTCACACAATGTTCTCCTTATTACAAAAGTAGGAAGTCAACCAAAGACATGTTTGGCATGTAAAGTTTAGGGGGGGAAAGAAAGAAAGACCAGATGACAATTTTCCAATCTTCAACTGTCCAGTTGTGCCCACTACTTCCTCAGATTCCTGTTCTTGGCAGACTGATGTGCTCTTCTTCGCTGGTAGCCCATCTGCCTCAAGGTTCAATGTGTTGTGCATTCTGAGAAGCTTTTCTCCTCACCACATTTGTAAAGAGTGGTTATGTGAGTTACCATAGCCTTCCTGTCAGTTTGAACCATTCTTGCAATTCTCATCTGACATCTCTCATCAACAGAGCTTCTCTGTTTGCAGAACTGTCGATTCATTTTGTGTAAACTGTAGAGACTGTTGTGTGTGGAAATCCCAGGAGAACAGCAGTTTTCAAACCAGACTGTCTGGCACTAACAACCATGCTGCAATCAAATTCATTGAGATCACCTTTTTCCTCCATCCTGGTGTTCATTGTGAATGTTAACTAAAGCTCTTGACCTGTATTTACATGATTTTATGAATTGTCCTGCTGTCACATGATTGGCTAATTGGGTAAGTGTTCCTAATAAGGTGGATAGTGAGTGTAGATAAATAAACATAACAAAGCCAATTAAGCAACGTGCAAAATGCTAATTTAAATAATCACACACTTATCAACTGTATTATAAACACAATTTTGCCCAAACTTTAGGCCACATCTTCTACCAGGCTTGTGTGATAATTATTTTATCATTCATACAGGATATTACACTCCAAGGATATCCAGTGACGTTTCATCTGATTATATCATATTACCTGACCCACTCATCTTTATGCATTCTACATAAGAACACTGCAATTTAATATAGGACTCTGCTTAATAGGAACTAACACTTCAAAAGCTAAAGAGCAGTCGCCTTTCCCCAATAAAAATGGCAGATGAGCCAATCGACATTTACACAGGGGTTTTGAAATTCCTGATATTAAGTGACACCTGGAAATCCCGACCCTTCCTCCAATCTAACATGCTCTCGACTGAACGGACACATTCCCTTTCTGACAAGGTGAATGAAGAATGTTTCACGTTCATTAATGTGAAATAAATTCTATGAATGTATGGAAGGTTTAGCTAACATTAGCCCAGTTCTTTTTTGGCCAAAAGAAAAAAAGGCCTATAAAGACTAAATAGGCCTTCAGTAAAGTTACATCTAAGACTTTATGAATACTGAGAATTTAATACTAAGATGTAACCATTAGCATTAAAAATTCTGACCTTGAATTTAAGCCAATATTTCTTGTGTCATATCAGCTTTTCTTGAATGAGGAACAGCAATCCTGATAAATTAAAGCAAGTTTTTCAGTAATTAATGTGACAGGAATATTCATGCACTAATAAAGAGGCACTAAATTAGGCTTCTATAGGATGCTTATTTCAATGCTTGCCATCATCTCATTCATACACTAATGAGCCAAAGGTTTGTGGACACCTGACCATCACACCCATATGTGCTTCTTGAACATTTTATTCCAGATTTAGTCTCTCTTTTCTGTTATTATGACCTCCACTCTTCTGGGAAGGCTTTCCACTAGATTTTGGAGCGTGACTGTGGGGATTTGTGCTCATTCAGCCACAAGAGCATTAGTGAGGTCAGTCACTGATGTCGGGTGAGAAGGTCTGGGGTGTAGTGAGTATTCCAGTTCATCCCAAAGGTGTTCAGTAAGGTTAAGGTCACGTCTCTGTGCAGGAAATAAAATTACAGTTTCAAGACGTGTAAGAGTTCCTGACACATGAATGATCTGACTTTCTACAACCATGCTGTATAGTCATAGCTTTGCAAAGCGAGAGCCAAATGTCCTCATCTGTAGTGTGATCTCCACTCTCCTCCCTCCTCTCACTCTCAACGCTGGCCTGATGAGTGAATCATATCCTCTCACAAGCATCACAGGCTTCCTCCTGATCTTTCCCTTCCTATAGTTCTGCAATCATTTTCTCAGCAATTTCCGGAATAAAAGACGCTATTGAATGGAGGCAATTACTTACAACAATTACATGATCGATCCTCAAATACTAAAAACAGAGGGAGGAAAAGAAAAGGAAAGAGAGCTCTAGGTGGTATAGAGAAATCCAGAGATACATAGGGTGAGAAGGAAAGACTGAAATTATTTCTCACCATCACACCTCCCAAATACATCCACCACCTTATCCAAATGTACACACTTGCAGCTGCACTTTCAGTTCCTCTACACTGGCTCTATCTGCTACACCCACATGCAGAAAATGGGTAAAGACTCAAAGCAATGAAGCATAAAGTATGCATAGAAGGGGGAAATTTCCCTGCATGGCAGAAATAGCTTATCCAAAGGCTTTACAGAGGAGAGGTGCAACAACCAAATGCAAAGCACACCAATCTGAGGTGCGGTATTAACATAACTCAGTTTGGCATCTTCTGCTGCAATTTCAGACTTGCTCCACAGACTAATATATGCTTTATTGATTCAGAGATGGATTCCTATGCTGCCTGTCTGATAACCACTGACCTCTTCTATTTCCATGCCAAACAGGAGCCAAGTCACTCTCCTGATACACACTAGTTGTTCAGAGGACCAAGAGTCATTACCTGTACTGTGCCATTACCCAAGCTGCATTCTGCAATCTGTGTCCTGTGTCATTATCTGAACTCTGACCTCTGTCTGAACTCCTCATGCAGTAACTCAAACTTCAATCCCCATGTTGTTATTTGATCTGGAATCCCTGTGATGTTACCCAAGCTGTATCTATATGTACCTCATGGTGGTACCTGATCTGTCTCCCTTGTCTTCTATCTCATCTGCGCGCAATGATGTTACTCATTTTGTGTTCTGTGTTGTTTCTTGATCTGCATCCTGTATCGTTACCCAGCCTGACATCCCCCATCTCGTTACCCCATAGATGCTTCGTGTTGTTACCCGATTTGCGCATACCAAATTTGCAACTCTCACAGTCTGCACCCCTATGTCGTCACGTGATCTGCCATCCTCTTGTTGATTACTCATTAGAAGCTCATAGTAGTGACGAGATAACATTGTGTGTTTGCAGATAGGCTATAGGTCATTATGGGTCATTACTAAACTTGTGATTCCTGTTGTTACCCAATTAACACCTCCTGTGTCATTTCTCAATCTACATGCCTTGTGTGATACCCAGTTTACACCTCCTGTGTCATTACCAAATCTGTGGCTCATGTGCTGTTACCCAATCTACATCCCCTGTGTCATTACCCATTCTGTGTCTCCTACATCATACTTAAACTGTGACTTTGTGTTGTTACTCAGTCTGTGCCTCCTGTGTCATCACCCAATCTGTGACTCCTGTGTGATTCCCCAATCTGTAACTCCTGGGGTAATGCTCAATCTATGCACCCCATATAGTCACCTGATCTGCAAACCCTTGTCATTACCCAGATTGTTAACCAAATAAAAATGTCCATTATAGGCAACTCCTTAGTAAGAACGTGACCTAGCTATTGAGAATTAGATGTAGTTTCTTGATGTAGATTTTAAGCAAGCTATATAGGTTTGTAAAAGCAATATAAATTAGGTGTGCTAGCTAACTAGCAAACTAAGCCTGTTATATTAGTGAGTTCACTGATATGATAGCACTACAAACACAGAACACCTCCCACCTCCAAACTGCCTGTAAACCCACCCGCTTTATGTTGGCTTAAAGTCTGATTTGATAGGATGTGGTAAAAATGAATGTGTTTTTGAATACTTTTCCAATTCTGACAGTATAACACAATGCACATTTTAGAAAGTAAATTGTGGATTGCTCTTAAAAATCACTATAGTCTTCTGCTATGCTTCTGCAACCAGGAGGCACAGCTGATGTCAGAGTGACGCATCTTACTCGGGGCTCTACCATGCAGATGAAAAACATTTTAACGCATGACTGACAACCAAATGTCTTTGTTCACAAATCTAAATTGTTATAAAAATGCTACAAAAGTGACTATAATGATGTGCTTTTGATTAAGTTGTAGTTTTAATTAGTTTACATTTAAAAGCATAGATTAAAAAAATATTTCAGATTTTGGCCATTTTTGTGCATTTCCAGTCGATATCTATTGTCATCTTCCTTGACTAAAAAGGAAGTTAAGGATAGCCATTGTCAGAAAAGCAGACAATTATTAAAATTATAAAATGTCCTCTGCACATTATCATACCACATCCTCCACACTTTTCGATCATTCACCTAGTCTTGTGCAAGTGCTGCCTTTTTTTTTTGCAAGTCTGCAAAGCTAACAGACCAGGACAAGGGAAAAATTATAAATATAATATGCTTAAATGGTTAAGGGCAAAAGTGCAGGAAATTAAATAAGAATCAAGTCCTGTAATTAAATTTTGTGTTTTCTGTCAAATAATGATTAATAATTCAAATTCACACAGAGTCCCAAATCTCTAGCATTAAGAATTCCTTGTGCACATTTAATGCACACAAGCATCAGGAGAATTTCCTCTGCACCACCTTTGTGAGTTATCAGTATGCGACGAGGTTATGTGGAGGAAACAGGAGCGCACAATGCCATGCGATTCCTTGCAGTGCTATTGCATCAACTTCTCACAAATCACGGAACATGTATTAACATTGCAGAGACAGCAGATGAAAATTTATTTAGGCAGTATTTAAAAAAGGTAGTGCATTTTGTTTTTCCAGTCTGGTTCATCACTAAATGCAGCTTTAACCTCTTTACATTTCATGCAACTTTATTATGTGTACACTATAATGATGAATCTTATAGACCTTAATGAAATCCTAAATGAGTCTTCTTATCATAGATAGATCAAAACCATAAGCCCACTATAGCACTGCTGGAGCAGGCCTATAGTCTTGAGTGTTTGGGCTCTATGGTTCTGATGATGTTCTAAGTACCTGCTGTGTTCCACCATGTGCTGCCCTTTTTATTGCTCCTTTGCTCTCCTGGTCCTGACATGTGAGTCAATTCTTATCTGGTGAGGGGGGACTGAAAAATAAAATCTAATTTTTTTTCTGTCCTTAATTGACAAAAAGGTCTTAAAATGCTCTATCAAGGTCAATGCAGAGAGACTGAGTGAGAGAGAGAGAGAGAGAGAGAGAGAGGGAGAGAGAGAAAGAGCTAGCCATCAGAGATAGGCACAAAAAGCCTGAGGTCATCTCAGCAGGTGAACGAATTATACACAAACAAATAACACAAAACAGCCGACTGCCCACAGCAGCACAATAATGAATATGTGTACCGTGTAATTCAAAGGCGTTTTTCACAGGACAAATGAGCATGTGAGGACAGTGAGGTACACAACAGTAGGCGATGACTCCCATGATCCCTCACTGCTAAAACTCCCAGAGATTTGTAAAATTCTGACAGCAACACAGCACACATGAGACACATCTGATGGAGGCACGGACAATGTACTTGGTATGTGCACAAAAACATACATAGACTGACACAGCTGCTGCACAGCAAAGGATATGTCTATGTAATTTGATACGAGTTTACTTGCAGCCAATTACCGAGCACTCCCTGATTTCTGCATGATATCAACAATCTGTGAGGGGGCAAATGCTACACTCACACCAGCAGCGATGTTTTTTTTTTATCTTGCGTTGCTCAAATTGCTATATGCTGATCGTTAGTTGATAGTGGGCATGTTCTATGTTTAGTTTACAGCAAGTTTCACTGGTAAGGCTGGGGTAGTGGGAAATTCAATGATATCCTCACAAGCTAGAAACAGAACATATAGAAAACCCCTGACTTGTTAACAAATCAGATGTCTTCCAGCTGAAAAGAAAAATTCTGGAAAGAAACATCTGTGTATAAATTGCATTCATGAAATGAATCATTGTCTGCTTTTTTGATGTACCTATATAGAATGGCAAAAATAGCATCCCTGTTTTAATTTGATTACATTAAACACTTCGAGCCTTATCAGTTATCTCAGGAGCTTCAAGGAGACATGAATACATGGAACCAATCTTTGCCCACTTTGCCTTAATAATGGGGACTCCATCACCCTTGCTGGAAATCGCCAGCTTTCATCGAAAGGAAATTTATATA
>JAQQZU010000011.1:9245059-9256481 GCA_030068025.1 Parauchenoglanis punctatus
TCAGGTTTCATCGAAAGGAAAATATATATATATATATATAGCCATTTTGTTACGTTGCTGCTAGTGTGAATGCAGGGTTACAAATTTTTCCTTCAAGACATGTAAAGCCAGCCAGTGCAACATTTCAAAACATCATAGGGCATCTGAACATGTCTGAACAGAGCTATATTCTTTATTTTGTATTTGTGAGCTAGAATCAATCTGATCAACAGGGAAAACGGGGCCTTGGGTATGAGCCATGGGTGTCACTGGGGTTGGAGCTGATTGTTTCACAATGATGGACAGAAATCTTAAACAGTTGTCCCACTCAAAGGCCCCTGAATATGTCATTTTGTCTAGATAAGATGGAACACTAACTGCGCAGAATGACAGTAGCGCCACTCTCCCCGCAGACACCGTGGTAAATCCATTTGCATTAAGAACAGCCCTCGACTGAATACTGATTATTAGTCTCTCAGCTCTGGTTCTTTTCAAATTACATGCACTTTTCAGGCAAGTTCGGACACCCTTTGGTACATTGCCATGGTAACAACACAGCTGCACGGCTATTTCAGGTGCCTCGCATTACCATATCAATGCTCAATGAGACCTTTTCATGAGCTAACTCGAGGTTAAGAGACTAATTCCACTTCTTTCTCCAATCAGTATTCCTTTAAAGAAGCCAGCCCTGGGGCAATCAAGCACAGAGGTGAGAGAGTTAAGTGCTTACCTGGGTGAGATGTCACACCCCTGCTGCATGAAGGCTCCCAGGGAGAACCAGAGACTGTTAAAGATGCCGAACTCGTTGGGGGGCTGGTCACTGGGCAGACCGTCGGTGCCCTCCTCGGGCTCCTCGGTATGCCACTCATACGGGCTGAAGCGGCTGACCAGGAAGAGCACCACGCTCACGCCAATGTAGGCAAACACGATGCACATCCAGATCTCGTAGGCCAGTGGGTCCAGGAAGGAGAATACACCTGGTTTGGATTTTTGTGGCTTTTTGATCATGATGGAGATGCCTAAGCTCATGAAGGGCTTAGAGAAGTCAATGACCTCCTCCCGGACCAAGGTAATAGTCAATGGGGCCACAGCGATTTCCGCTTTCTGAAACATGCAAGTACATTCATTAGGACATTGTTAGAGGAAGAGAAAAATTCAAGCCATCTTGCTTGGCATCCAATACAGGAAATAATGTAGTTAATTGATGTCCTTATTTGGCATTGATTTATACTGGCTTGAGATATGAACATGCTGTAAGATTGTGTCAAATTGCAGAAGTTGAACTACCCCAAGCCTCTATAATGTCCATTACATTACAGTGAATGATGAATGATGGTTCACAATCAATCTTTCTACACTTAAATAGTAGCCTATCTGGCAACAGGCTATCCACCACAAGGTCTATCAGCCAGTAACAGGATTAAATATACCATCCAATTATGGCAATAGATGTAGGTGAGTTTACAAAGATTATTTGGTTAACATTAAGTTGCCCAAATGCATCTTGGAGAACTTGGACATGACAATGCTGCATGTAAATGATGATAACCTTTTCAAACACTTAGGAATGTGCTGTTATAGAAAAATAACCAGCAACGATGCTGTGATGTGGCCCATCACATGCCAACCTGAAGTCAATTATTTTCATATATTGTTTAACTCCTATTAGACAACAGCAATTTGTTAATGATCAACATTTTAAAAAGATAATTACAGAATGAGCCTTCATATTTCTGGACAGTTGATTTATATGGAATGTCCACAAAACCAGTTAATTCTTGTTTCTCACATACATTACAAGACCAAATTTAACTTCCAAATGTTAAATAAATAAATTTCTCCTTACAGAAAGCATCACAAAATCAGTGATTATACAAATAAATAACCACACTCTCCACTTAGTTTATTGTCAGTCTTAGGTTATGCGGAACATTTCCCTTACAAGTCTCTGTGTAAGTTGTTACTACAAAAAAAATAACATATTGAGTGAATGAGTACATTAATATAAAGTTGCAATTGCCTTGCAGCTGGAACAGTTTCAACCTGTGGGACTGATAAAATATATGTTAAAGAATAATCCCTGCTTTTTTTTTTGCAATTTCTCTAATTGAACAAGGCTTTCTTTTTAAGCTGAGGGGTTTAATTCTGATCGAGCAGGATGAACCAGTCAATTCAGAGAAATATGCTTACAGCAAAAGACGGAAAACTAGTTCGAACTATCATCTGGGAGCAAAGAAGGCCTTCACAGGAAATCCACAAACCTGATTAATGACTGTGACTTAGCAACACTCTCACCCTTATGCACAGCTCAAAACTAATCCATGGAAGAAATTAATGCTTATCATTATTGGCTAACACCCCCTTTCTGAAAATGAAAATGAAAAAGAAACCCTTTGAAGGAATATGCTGTATATGCTCAACAAAATTCAACCATGTGACAAGACCTGCCATAGCGCGCCGTTTAATATACGTCAGCTTGCTAATGGTTGCTTTTCAGGGGTGGAAGGATTGTCATGCACTTGCACTGTGAGCTTGGCCACAACTTGAGGTTTAGCAAGAAAAGTGCTGACACTTTCTGCCTCAAATCCGCACCATGTCTCTGCCAAAGCCGCTGTAGATAAAGTAAGCATATTATTCTTTATGAGAAGAATGTTACCGAACAGACTGGGGCCTTTTACAGCAAATTACGTGGACACTGACTGCCCTTGAACTGAATATTTTAGCCCAAAGTACAAACTTTCAGTTTTTGCAGCATATGGAAATAGACCTAAACCTCCTGAACTCCCCTTGGATCCCACTCAGAGCCTTAAGGATTTCATTCAACACATCATGAATCTCATGAAATTTAACTAGCTGATACAACAGAGGAAATCTAATATAACATTCCTCCATATGCTAACAATAAGTTTTTTTTTTAAACAATGTTTGTTTATGGCCTTCACTGGTAGAGAGATAGTTCCTCTTAATCTCAGGTAACCTTTAGCTGTCTTTCACAACATTTTTCAGTACACACTGTTAGAAAAAAGTACCATACAGGGACAAGTCCCTCAAGGCACAAACCCAGGCTGTCAAAATATATTTCTATACAGAATGTCAGGAAAAGTCTACTTTTACTTGCTTTTTTAATACTTTTGTCATTTTAGCTGCCTAACCTCACAAATTTACAGTTTCTACCTATGAAACTTGTATTGCTTGAGAAATAAACAAGGAATCTAAATAAATGCATGTCATCTATGTATACGCTAATTTCATTTTTAACACAGTGCTGTTGAATTCTTGATTCTGAATGGTTAATAAGTGTGGATTAATTTTCTATAAAAGCAGCTCTGAGAGTGCAGCTGCAAATCATAGATGTACTGTATATTAAGATGCTTGTGGTAATACGTTTTTGTTTATATTTGAAATGCTAATTCACAGGGATTTGTAAGGTAGATTTAAGTTTAATAATAGATAGATTAAAATTTTAACAAAGAAATGCATCATTGATTTGGTGAAGTTTTATGTAAAATAAACAAGACATTTAAATAAACAAGATGTTTATTTAACATTTATGGAAGGGGTCTCCATTGTCAGTGTTGGATGTAAAGCTGTAACTTAAAGATTTCCACCCTGGTTAAGTCTTCAGGACTTTGCGTTTTGCAGTTGTTCAATAGAACATGATGAAACAACTGTTTATAGCTGTTGTGACATAAGTTACGACAACATTAAATGTAACTAGAAAAGGATAAAAAGTCATGCTTTAATAACAATAAAATTTCAACTGTTGGAAAATTGATGGGGAAGCATGGTGGTGCAGTGGTTAGCACTGTCGCATCTCAGCAAGAAGGTTCTGGGTTTGAACCTACCAGCAACTGAAGCCTTTCTGTGTGCAGTTTGCATGTTCTCCCTGTGCCAAGGTGGGTTTCCCAGTTTTCTTCCACAGCCCGAAGACATGCAGATTAGGTCAACTGGCTACTATAAATTGCCCATAGGTTTCAATGTGAGTGTGAATGGCTGTTTGGTTCTGTGTTAGCCCTGTGATAGATTGGTGACCTGCCCAGGGTGTACTCCACCTCTCTCCTGGAGTCAGCTGGGATTGGCCCCAGCTTCCCCATGACCCTTAACTGATGAGCAGTATAGATAATGGATGGATGGATGGATGGAAAATTGCTGTCGTGTAAGAGGAGTAAAACATTTTGTGCAGAAGTGTTTGATTTCTTATTGTATGTTTGAATTAAATGTAAAATTAATATCAGACCACATTCCATTATGAAATCTTTGATATAATAATGAATTGACTGCAAGTTTTAAAGGAAAGGTCTCACCCCAGTGAGAAGTATTTCTCCCTTAAAACTCCATTTGAAAAGAAGCAGTTTGCAGATGCATGTCTTACCCCGTACACCAGCTCCCCAACCATGCCGTTCCAAATCTTTGTATCTGGGTCTCGAGCGCCATACTTTCCGTCCGGCACGATAGAGATCTTGTATTTGATGCCAATATGCTTGGCAATCTCAGACGCCAGATCCACACAGTATCCCTCATACCTGTCATTACCCTCGTACATCTCCCAGTTTTTCTTCAGCATCACATATGGGCCTTCCTGGAAGGAGCAAACCACATAAGAGGTTCAAACTGGCAACCAGTCAAGCACTCCAGCCAACCCAAGTAAGTGTCTGATTTGTGGATTTTGGTACATTTGTTGCTTATTAGTCCTCAAATAACAAAAAAACCCACTGTGCACAGAAAAAAAGAATACACATTTAATACGTATCTACACATCATGTTTTCCAGAACAGTAAAAGAAAACATTCAACAAAGGAATTACATTTGCAACACACTAACAGGATTCATTTTCTGATATTAATATAGTTTTACTGTGGAACATCCATTGCATTTAGAATTACATCACTAGGTAATAAAAATCATAACATAATAAAACATCTTTTATGCAACACATTATGGGGTCATAACATAATCAATGAATAGAGGTTATCAATAAATAAAGTCATAACCAGGGCTAAATAATGTACAAGGTCAGAGAGTCAATGCCATCATTACCATTATTAACTATAACAAGGCACAGTAATACAACGAGCTGTCGATAGCTGTAAATCTTTAACTCACGACGACTTACAAAGCGGGATATAACACTTTAAACACAGTTCAAAGCTAATCTTAATGAAGTGAAACTTTTTTTTATTTTAAGGCTTCATATGCAGCTCTACACTATGCTACATTACACAATCCAAATCTGCTTGCATGATCAGAACACAGAAATAAATGCCTTAATACCGAAAAATTACAGTTAATCCAATTAGGGAAAACAAAAACACATTTTCTAGAAACTAGAAAAAGGTTTAACAGTGCAAAAAAAAAAACAAAAAAAAAACACCACAATGCT
Source organism: Parauchenoglanis punctatus (assembly GCA_030068025.1). Taxonomy (NCBI): domain Eukaryota; kingdom Metazoa; phylum Chordata; class Actinopteri; order Siluriformes; family Auchenoglanididae; genus Parauchenoglanis; species Parauchenoglanis punctatus. The sequence continues at coordinate 9,250,419 of JAQQZU010000011.1, forward strand.
TTATTATAATTTGAAAATAACAAATTACCAAGTTTATCAAAATTCATGAAATCCACATCTTGCCAAGTGAGACACATTTCCATAAACAGTCTGAAAAACCTGCCTCTCTTCTCAGAGATGTTTTCTAAGCCATATGGCTGGCCCACAACCATGAAAGGCATAAAGCCCAGCAGGGCGAATCGAGAACTCGCCCCCCAGCAAATAGAGAGCTCTTCATTAAATTCAGACTGATGAGTCATTTCATCTTGGATTTTTTTGATGTGTGAGGACGCAGCATATGCTGCATTTTTACACACTTTATTAGTAGTTTCTATATTTTTAATATTACTCTTGGACTGCTTTAGTCTGTCCCACCGAGCGCAATGATGACCTCTGGGAAATTTAGATATTCATGTGAAATTTCAGTAAGGTTTTTCGACATATTTTGTTGTTGTTGTTGTAATATGTCAAACGTAACATGGACAACAGAGGCGAACATTTAGAGGCCAGATCAAAGCAGAACATGAATTCATAACAGTCTTTTTAGTCTAATTAAAGTTAGATCAGGTTGGCCCAATAATGGACATCTCCGGTCAGTTGGTGTTGTCAGCAGGTACAATAAAATGATAGACAGTTTATTATCAGCGATGCATAGTGGCACTAGTGCAGGCTATCAGCAGTGCCAAGACATATTTTACTGCAGAATAGTCAGTCATGCAGAATTACAACCCAGTAAAAACGGCAGAAAAAAGCTCACACGCAAGTGCTTACCTTAAAGGAATGGTTCTTCAAAAAGTTGCTCCAAATGTACAAATTTGTAAAATTGTAGGGATAGTCCATAAGTACAATTGTAACTTTAGTAACCCTGTAACTATATCATGTCCATTATACTATACTTTATTGCAGAGAGAAATTGATGGGCTGGTGACAAGTGGAATTTATGTGGATGATTTATTGAAAAATTTGTGTATGTTAATTCAAAATGATGTATGTTATCCCCTTAAAGTACCAGCTTCTACATATTATTCAGTAAATACAGTGTAATAGGAAATAAATGTCTTTATGAAGTCTTGGCATAGACTCGCCTGAAATCAGCTGGGAATGGCTCCAGCTTCCCCACGACCCACAACGAATAAACAGCATGGAAAATATATGGATAGATGAATTTATAAAGAGTAAAGAATGCAAGTCTCAAAACACTGATGAATATGTATATTAAGATTTGGGAAGTACTTATAGAAAATAATTGACTTAGCTAACTATTACTTGCTAGCCACATTAAATGGACTCATGGCTAATGATGCAAATGTCAGACACCAAATTTGTCCCAAAGATATGTGGATGATCTCTGCTATTTTGCAAAATAGTTTATTCAAAATGGGATGTATTTGAATCCCTTGAAGTACCAGCTTCTATTTTGTATTCCCTATTACAGTGAAATAGGAAAATTATCTTACAGAAACACTAGTGGAAATTTAACAGCTCATGATGTTTTTTGAAGAAGTGTATACAAAGATTTGGCAAGTACTTATTTTCCATGAGATAGACATCCATTACTTGTTAGCTTCCTCAGACTAACATGCAAATGTTTAACACCAAAGATGTATAAATCTGGAATAAATAACATTTTTGAAGAACCATTCGACATTCGAGAGAAACATCAAGCAGGAACCAATAAGAGAAAATGACTTAAATGTCTGAAAATAGTTAGTGTATAGCTAATGAATGCTAAATACTGAAAATTCCTACTGATTATAATGAAAAACCTCTAACAAATGTGTCTGATGGAATGATAATAAGTGTTCAGTGTTTCACTGAACAGCCAAAGGCTCACGTCATGCATGCTATGTATTAGTTGCAATACATCTACATTCAACCTATTTGTTTACCCCTAAAAGAACAATCTTGCCGATTCATCCCACGCACCGTTTCCTAATGCATGGATCATTACTGTTCTTGCAGAGTCCATCCATCCTTCGGTTGCTTAATGAGGGCTGGGCTTTGTCTTCGCCTGTGTTTGTCCATGGCTCAGTTTCTCATCGTGGAGCTCATTTTAGCTGGGGAAGTGCCTGTCCACGGCTCAGCATTATTGCTTTTTTCGCTTCAGATCTGTCTGTGTCTGTCCATGCCTTAATATAGGGAGGGGGCTCAGTTTCGGCTCGGCAGTGTCCTTTCTTGTTTCTGCTCAGTTCCTTAAATAAGGATTCTTCAACACGGGCTGAAAAGAGGAGCATTTGCTTCAGGTGTGACTTTCCCATTCCTTGCTGTATCAACATCCATACCTTTTAGGTTACATATTGTAATTCGCCAATTGTGTGCATACAATCTACACACTATAAACAATATAGTTACAAAAAAAAGCGCAATGCAGTGCCACAACATATTTGTGTGGAAAGAGATCTACTTCATGCAGGGTTCTCTCTGTTATCTCCATGAAATGAACAATTTTCAAAAGAAGAAAAACAAAAACAAAACAACATAACGGCGACAGAACAAATCAAAACAGCACATCCTGGGCACCATATAGGGCAGCCATGACACCTTCTGAGACATGACAGAGGCAGATGACACACACATTCCTGCGCTGTTGGAAAAATGTTATTCAGCAAATGTATGAACCAAAAAAGATGTATATTTGAACACCAGATCAAGGCACACCAGGACTGGATTAAGATGGCTTAGTAATCTCTCAAGACATTGATATGACTGACAGGTCACACACATTGCTAATTTGGCACACATCATTTACCAAATGCAAGTGAATACAAATGCAAGAGGCAGCTCATTGTGGCCTTTCAACAGTCATTTACACAAGGACACCTCATCAAGTGGAAGCATTTGGATGAGAGACAAATGGCATTTTTGAGGCTGACAACTGTTCCTGTATGTGAATATCATTTGTCTAAGAACATGAAAAAACAGTTACAGTACTCACCATAATAGTCGTCACGATCACGGTCCTGTTCTCCATTCCAGATGTTTCGTTCGGAAGCAGGGCTTGGTCCTGGATCAGGACCAACTTATCAGCATCATTCCAGTAGCCAATCTGAGGATGCGACACACATGAGGTCAGAAGGCACATCTGTGTTATAGTGTGTTTACCTCATGTCGGGCAGTCTATCAAAGATGTTTTTCTCCTTGGATTTGAAAAATGGTCATTTCTTTGGCAAAGTACAAAATGCCTAAATAAATACACAAACATCTATAATAGATAATAACAGTTATCAGAAACCACAGATGACCATTTAAAGAAAGCATGAATTTGAAATCATGCATTTTTGTACTGTGGAGTGAAATGGTAAAGTTAATCAGGAAATATTATATTACTGGACTCGGGTATAATCCAAGAGATGTGTATTACTGTTAGTTAACTTTTTTATTGTCTTTTGAGTGATTGATGCTGATGAATCATGCAACCATCTCCAAAGGGACATGTGGAAATCTCAGGTTGTCTTTAATAGCTTTCATTGGTACGTTTTAAGCTAGAGTCTAAAAGCTGTATGTTGCATGGATGTACACTAGAGTTTAATCATGAAACTTCACTCCAAAATACCTTTACCCAAAGCTGCTGCTAATTTAGTTTGTGTTTGTTTATCACATGATATCAGAAACTTTTCCAAGTGATAATTAACTAAATTTTCAACTGATAATTATGAATAATTACTGAAACTTGAAATAGCCATTATTCTAACATGACACCTTATTACTGCACAAATGTGTTATTTGTGCATGTGTTTATTCTTGTAAGTTAGTGAACAACATGACCCTGCATCTGAACATAGCTGCTCTGTGTAGATGTGTTATTACATTGAAGCGTGCTAAGTGTAATCCCACTCCAAAGGACGCTACAGAGGAGGCTAGTCTGGGTGAACTTGGAAACAATGTCGCCTTGTGTTATATCATGCCAAGTGATGATGGATGAATGGTGGGTGGGGGCAGGCTTAAGCCCTGTGTCTCCCATGTCCATACAGGAGCCAGAGGAGGGAGAGGAGCCTCTCAGCTGGCTGATTGATGCTCCTGAAAGACTCTCGATGCACTCTTCCCCTCCTGGCCCTGCCTCCCTCTATCACTCTCCATCACTCTTCCCCAGGCACTGTGCAGCCAGGAGCCACCACACACCATAAAACATGGTGCAAACACTGAGCCTCCACAGGACAGAGAACAGGTGCGTGACAGGAAGCTTTATAGTACCTACTAAAGAGCTGCATGGAAATGTTGACTGCTGGAATACCGCAGTGTTCCACAGATATCGGCTGGGATGGGGCAAGATTAAAAACATTTCCATTGGGAATGGCCCATCGGCATGAGAAGAGGCTGTATGTTATTCCCATAGGCAGGTGTGGTAATAGAATGTGCATCAATAGTGAAGTAAAGGTGAGGAAATCACTTGTCATCACTTACAATAGTATACTATACTATACAAACTGCTTTAAACATACGAACATACATAAACTCATTTATTAGGGAAAAGCAGCTTCATTTACATGCAGCCCAAAAATGTACTAATTGTCTGACTAACGGCTTAATTGGAATTTAAAAATGGGATAATAAATGGGTACAGGCCAATACAATTGAGGCCAACCTAAAAGAAATTTCAGTCTGATCAAACAAGGGAGTCAGGGCATTTAATAATACCTAATATAATAATTAAATTTAACTGGGGGGTGGGGGGGTATATACACTATATGGAGAAAAGTATTGGGACACACCTCTTAATTATTGAATTCAGGTGTTTCAATCAAACCCATTGCCACAGGTGTATAAAATGAAGCACCTAGCCATGCAGTCTTCGTTTACAAACATTTGTGAAACAAAATGGGTCATTCTGAAGAACTCAAAAGACTCTGAAGTGCTCAAAGGATACTAATAATAATGTTCTGCTGATTCCATAGCTGAAGAGTTCCAAACATCCACTGGGATTAATGTAAGCACAAAGACTGTGTGGTGGGAGCTTCATGGAATGGGTTTCCACGGCCAAGCTGCTGCATGCAGGCCTCACATCACCTAGTCTAATGCCAAGCGTCGGATGGAGTGGTGTAAAGCACACTGCCACTGGACTGTGGAGCAGTGGAAACATGTTCTATGGCGTGACGAATTCTTTGTTTTGCAGTTACGCTTCTCTGTTTGGCAGTCAGATGGGCGAGTCTGGGTTTGGCAGATGCCGGGAGAACGTTACCTGCCTGACTTCATTGTGCCAACTGTGAAGTTTGGTGGAGGAGGGATAATGGTGTGGGAGTGTTTTTCAGGGTTTGGGCCCTTTACTTCCAGTGAAGGGCAATCTTAATGCTTCAGCATACCAAGCCATTTTGGACAACTATGCTTCCAAATTTGTGGACACAGTTTGGGGAAGGTCTTTTCTATTTCAGTATGACTGCGCCCCAGTGCACAAAGCAATGTCCATAAAGACATGGTTGGATGAGTTCGGTGTGGGTTAGGGTTAGAGTTACCCTAACTTGACCGGCCTGTACAGAGCCCTGACCTCAACCTCATCGAACGCCTTTGGGATGAACTGGAACGGAGATTGAGAGCCAGGCCTTCTCGTCCAACATCAGTGTCTGACCTCATAAATGCTCTACGGAATGAATGGGCACAAATTCCCACAGAAACACTCCAACATCCTGTGTAAAGCCTTCCAAGAAGAGTGGAAGCTGTTATAGCTTTAAATGGGGAACCAGTTCCATATTAAAGTCCCAATACTTTTGTCCATATAGTGTATATACACACACACACACACCACACACAGGCTCGTGTCTCACACGAGCTCCTGGCTCACAGTCTCCACTCTAATTCATCCCAAAGGTGTTCAGTCGGGTTGAGGTCAGGACTCTGTGCAGGCCAGTCAAGTTCTTCCACATCAAACTCACTCATCCATGTCTTCACTGACCTTGCTTTGTGCACTGGTGTGCAGTCATGTTGGAACAGGAAGGGGCCATCCCCAAACTGTTTCCACAAAGTTAGGAGCATGAAATTGTCCAAAAGCTCTTGGTATGCTGAAGCATTCAGAGTTCCTTTCACTGGAACTAAGGGGCCAAGCCCAGCTCCTGAAAAACAACCCCGCACCATAATCCCCCCTCCACCAAACTT
>JAQQZU010000011.1:9257140-9268122 GCA_030068025.1 Parauchenoglanis punctatus
ACCACTGACAGTTGACTGTGGAATATTTAGTAGTGAGGAAATTTCACGACTGGACTTGTTGCACAGGTGGCATCCTAACACGGTACCACGCTGGAATTCACTGAGCTCCTGAGAGCGACCCATGCTTTCACAAATGTTTGTAGAAGCGGTCTGCATGCCTAGGTGCTTGAAGTTATGCAGTTGTGGCCATGGAGGTTTGGAACACCTGAATTTAATTATTTTTATGGGTGAGTGAATACTTTTGGCAATATAGTGTGTGTGTGTATACACTATGGGGAGAGTGTTGGAGTATATAGGAATGGGGTGGTCAGTGGTTGTTTGTTGGGGTATATGGAGATGGGGTGGTAAAGATGGAGCACATGGTGACAGGTTGGGATGTTTTGAAGCACATGAGGATGAGGTGGAATAGTGTTGGGTCACATGCAGATTGGATGGGGAAGAGTTTGAGGCACGTGGAATGGGGGTGAGGACTGCATTAGATTATATCAGGATGGGGTAAAGATGGTGTTGGGTCTCATGCAGATGTGAATGGTTTAAAGCACATAGAAAATGCATAATAAGCTTTAGAGATTTTAAATGTCTTAACTCTAACAAAATATCTTCCAAATGAATATGATAATAGCAGACTGCAGCTGTAAATTTGTAATCCTTGAGGCAATTACAAATTATTACAAATTTTTCTGCTACAGTCTTGGCTTTTCACAAAGACAGATTTATTAAGGGCAGCACATACCATTTCAACTAGAAAGTTAAGTATTTCATTTATATAAATTACATGTTACATTATTTAAAGCATTTTAACGAGTCACTTAAATGCTAATGTGACTATAAAATGCTTTGCTGTGTAAAGAGATCCATATCTTCAAGTATGCCGGGGAACCCTGAAGCAGTGCCGGAGACATACCAAGGGGATGAGCTGAATGAAAATGAATAATTTCTAATGTTCTTGATAAAACAACGGCATCCAACAAGCTACGGCAAATTAAAGCTAGAGAAAAGAACATGAGTAAGACTGGAACAGCACTGAACAGATGTAAGTAGACAGACAAGGAGACAAATCATGACAACACTTTCTTACAAAGACAAACTCTAAACACACCAGATGTATATATGTATTTTAGATAGTATAGTGTAATTAACTTGAATGTGGTAAAAGCTAAATAAATCTTTTCATGTCTATGAAGAGTTATACATTAAAAATGGAAATGGAAAGACAAATCTGTGATGCTACAGATGGCACAGAGACATGCTGCAGATCTTACTCTTCTGGGGCCGTTGCTTTTCAACTCGAACACGTCCATAGTGTAGTTGACTCGGCGCCCATAGTGGTCAAATTGGACATTTCCTGTTAATCCTTGGAGCCGGACCTGGATTGTGGTGATAAACAATGTAATTACTGCTTATCCAGCTGCTGCCTCTCACACTCCCATTACTCTGCTGCTTTTGCTTGCTCTTCAATTATTCTCCTCTCTAAGCTTAACACTTCGCATTGCACTCTCACTATCACTCTCACCTCAACTCTTTATCTAACACAACTTCACTTTACTCATCACCTTCTATTTTCACCTTTATAGACTGGGTTAGGTCTCTTTCTCTCTCTCTCTCGTTTTCTTAAATATACAGCCCTTCTCAAGCTTCCACAAGTTACAGTGGGGCAAAACCTTAAATACATATTAGTCCCGAAGATATCCCAGTGTACATAGTCCCCTCAAGTGTCCCCCATGTAAAGACTACAGAGAACTATGATGGGTGACAAATAAAATGAAAAACAAGTGGCTCTGTTATGTCATGGGAGGTAGTTTTGATGGCATGTGCTGTGCCTACTTTCCTCCTCAGAGGGAAGCCTCAGTGCAGATCAATGCAAAGGTCCTCTTCAAGATCACCTTCAATCCTGTGATGAAACATTTCTAGCCTTGGTGAGTGTGGTATCTTCAGCCCCATCCACAGGACACGAGGGCTCACTGAATGGTTTGATGAGCATGGCATTCATGCAAATCATATGCTATGGCCTTCACACTCCCCAGATCTTAACCCAATTCGACACCTTTGGTAGATTTTGGAGTGACAGAGCTATCCACCACCATCAATCAAACACCAACTGAGGGAATAGCCTTTAAACGTTCATCCCTCCAGTACAGTTCCAGAGACTTAGTCAAGTTGCAATGACTTGGTCTGGTGGCTCACAATGGCCCAACATCTTACACACTTTATGTTCTCTCTAAATTAAAATTTTTTTTTCATTTTTCCCAACTTAATAATATTGTCATCTGGGTTCAAACGTGTCTTGTAAAGGAACCCATTAATTATCTCTGTAAATTAAAAAATGATCTGATCTTAAAGTTAACATAGCTAGTGTGGCTTGCCAAATTATCAAACTAACTAGTAATTCCTAAAAACATTGGTTGTCAGCTACGCTAACTAGCTAACAATATTGCAAGTAATGCTAAACAGTATACTACATGGACAACATAGACTCAGTTATTCGATTACATTTTTGACCTTTTTTTAAATTTTATTTTAACCCAGTTTTTTCACAATTAGTTATAGCTAGCTGATTTTCCATTATTGCACAACAGCTACCAGTTTAAGAGAATGAAGGCTAAGACAAGCATCTGATCACATACGATGGGTAAAAGCAGAATATTTTCCCCCACTGGCACTGCGTATGCTCTGCAATCTGTCCTTTCCTACTCCTTCCACTTTTTGGCTCTGCATACCTGTTTTAGTGTGCGCTCCATGTCAATGCCTTGGTTCCAGGGAGCTGCCGGGTTTGCCAGGCAGTCTCCGGCATTTCCCCTGCGTGAGATGTCCACTTTCTGTCGGCGCAAGTTCCTAAAGGCTTCTGCCATCACCATCACTCCGTCGTAAGTCAGAGCGGAGGTGTACTGCATAGAGAGAAGGTCAGGTAAAGGTCATCTAAATACCAAACTTCCTGTACAGCCCTCGTTCAAATGCATACCACCTCCACCGCTGGGCTTTGTGCTACATTCTCTGATAGCATAATTTTGAACGACTTACAGAAAAGAAAAAAAATGCACAAACACAAATATTGTATTACTAATTATAAAGATGTGTCTTTGAAATCAACAAAATACATTTACTGAATTGTACAGGCTATAGGACATGATCATTTATTGCCTTGTCCTGATTTTTGGGAATTCCTAACTAATTTTAAATTGAACTTTAGCATGTAATTAAAAAACGTGACAATATTATGAGTTTCACTTCTGTTAACAATAATAGGATTTCTACTAAACTTTATCTAGTGCTTCTAATTACACAATATTATATTTTTCCTAAAATAACATAGCAATCTTTGTTAGCTTCTTCATAGCAGATAGTTACCTCTAACTAGCTAGCTAACTGTGTTGTGCCTGGTAGATGGATAGTTTACCTAACTATATTTTGTAATTAAAACCAGACTTTTATGCTAAATAATATGTTGAAGTGAAAAAGTAAGTAGAAAAATCTAATGGTGATGTCATATGCTGTAGTTTTTTGATTGGCTGATGAAACTTTAACATTAGCCCTGTCCTCATTATCCAGAATCAGTGTTATGCTGCAAAATTAAATCAATCCGGTGACATATAAAGCCATGTTATACATGATAGCATTTTTGTACAAATATTGATCAGTTGTTAGTGTTTATATGGTAGATACTCCACAGAAAATCCCCTGGCTAAAGGAAAATTTGCATTAGCAACAGTGAAAGCTATTTAAATAAGATAAGCACTGTAGCAAATACTCAGGAATTGATACAGTTATGAACTGCAGTAACGCGTCTTAAATTAATCAAATCTGGTTGCTCAAAATGCTTCAAAATACAAAGTATTGAGCAGGACAATTCGCTGCATTTGCTGGTTCAGATAAAGAACAGCTGCATTAGAGAAATAACGTCATGCTTCTGTAGCACAAAAAAGGGTTCAGCGAATGTGTCAGCATGAACAAGAGAAAACAAGCAACTGGGGAATAGAGAGGGGAGAAGAGAGCAGTCGCACAATGAGTTAGACTCATACGAGATCATCATTGGACATTTTTTGAGCATGTTTAAGCACATTACACATGCGTGATCAGTTTCTAAGGGAGGGGCTTGGGGAGAGAATGGTACTGCATTCCATGGATACAGTGCATACAAGCACATCTGTCTTTGCTGCTGACAAATGCAAAGAAATGTGTGTATAGGTGTATAAGATATGACAATATGACTCATCTTTTTTTGCTCTCTCTCTCTCTCATTCGTCTCATATGTAAAGCTACACGGACAATTCATGGGTATCAATATTTTAGCTCTGCTTTTCTGCCCCTAGCCTCTAGAGCATGAATGTTAAATAACGAGGTATGCAAATGAATCTGTCAGTCTTTAAAGTGGATTTTTAAAGAAATATGTGTTTTATTACAGACTGTGTACAAGTTAAACATGTTTAAACCTTTTAAATGCCACCTCAAAGACCAAATTTGCAGAAGTGACTTACCAAATACAAAAGCAGCCAAAACAACTCACACAGCTACATTTACATTCAAGGCATCTGACAAACTCCCTTATCCAGAACGGCTTGCAGCAAATAGGTCCTGATACTGGTTCACTAGGTCTCAGACTAAAAACAAATAATAATAATAATAATAATAATAATAATAATAATAATAATAATAATCTACTGGTGTTTATTAAGCATCAAGAAAAAAAAACTGCCCAAGGTGTGAATGAATGTGTGAATGTGTGAGAATACGTTGCACCCATTCCATTCAGGAGTCTTCTCATCTTGCACCCAGTGTTCCTGGGATAGGCTCTGGATCCAGTGTGACCCTGACCAGGATAAAGAGGTTACTGAAAATGAATTAAAAATGAAATAAAAAAAATGAAATGACACTAAACAGCAAATTTAAGGAACTTGTTTTAAAAAATGGCCAAAGACCTTCTGTTAGGTACCATTTGGGTTTTTTTCAGTTTTTTTTTTTATACTGTTATTTATTTATTTATTATTTAATAATCATGCAGTTTGGAAACTGTAAAATCATGTTCAAGAATGTGTGGAAAGGTTGGTGCATGGTTATTCATGGGGTAGGATTAAGTTCAAATCTCTGTTTCTTAGAAAACATGTATGCAATACAGCTGAAATTTGTTGTATTGCATCCAAAAATCTAAATCTGAAAACGGGCGGCTAATGATTACTGGTTTACTAAAAAACATGGCTGGCATCAGCCAATCATATTTCAGCAAGCATTTCACAGTGTTAACAGTGAGAGTTGGCCAATGTGGGCGTTATATGCAAAGGGTGCTTGGACCATGCGGATTGCTACTTATAGCCATATTTATTGTTATAATCATGGAGTCATACAGTACAGGGAACCCTGCAACTGTTGTAATTGGGTGAAACTATTTACACTAATGTCAGAGAACTGTAACTTTCCCCTCGAGTGCTGATTGGTCAGAGCTATGAGCTAAGACTAGGCTTATGCAAAATGTTGAAATTAGGTATTCAGTGTATTATTATAATTCCATGCTGACAATGAAACCAGTGGGACATTCTGGAGACCAAATTTTCTTTCAGTGTGCATGTCTGATCTGTGAACCAGCTACTCTGACCAGCTACTGCTACTAAACTTGGTTTTAATCCGGTCTTCTAGAGTGAATAACATTTCCGCCTTTTCTTTCCGCCCCTCCTTTTCCATGCCTCAATGTTCAGCCGCTCTTATCTGTTTGAAGGCAGTTCAAAGCTTTGGGAAAAGGCGCAAGAGGTGAAGGATTGCTGGCACAGATTTTTTCCCCTTTACAAACAAATACACTATACCCATGGAGAGGCCTCAAGGCGAAAAACATCAGATTGCCAGAGGAGGTGAGGGAGACAGACAGAAGAGTATGTGAGAGAAGAAGAAGGTGGGGAAGAAGAAAGCACGAGATGCATAGAGAGACTAGCACAGCGCTGCAGTCATGTATTAATTATCAAAGATGACGGGAGTTCATTATGTCCTCCAGACCAGGAGGCGGATGTTACATCATTCCCTTAGATTCATTAGAGAGGCTTTGGGGGTGATGCCGAGGAGAAAAGCTGCCTGCCGTTAGCACCAGGGTGGGGGGTTAAAGAGAACGCGCTCAGCCCCATTCATCCTGCAGTAATGCCCTCCGTTTCATCTGGACCTCTGCAGTTTGAAGCGAGGCGCAAATTTATCTAAGCCCTTAAACAAGAGGACTGAGCCGGGTGCAGCTGCTGAGGATTCAGATGATGAAGAGGATAGCGCAGACTTTAGGGACTCCGAGAATAGCCATGGCACCAAAAGAGCTTCAATTAAGTGCTAGGCGAACATTGAGTGTGGCTTCAGCTATGCAAATAACACGGCTTTGAACAAACACACAGAGAGAGGAGACAATGGCAGATCCATGCAACCTGCAGTCAGTTACAATGTGTATGAATCACTGATTTCTATGTCCATATGTGATCAAACACACACACATGTTGGTTCTACTATGTGAGGACCCTCCACTGATATAATGATTAATGCCGCTAATTTTTGCTTTACCTGTACTTAAACCTAACCCTAATCTTAACCTCAGTAATGAAAAGGAAACTTTTCGGCTCTTACATCTTCTTATTTTTGCTTGCCAAACCCTTAAAATTGCTGTGAGGACCACCCACTTGTGAGGACCATCGAAAATTGTATAAATGTATAGTGAAATCTCACAAATTGGACCTCACCAGGGTACAAAAACCTGCACACACACAAAAAAATACTGTTGGCCAAGTATCCCTCTGTGAGCCATTAAAGCCTGTAACCTCTCGAGGACACAGGTTCCAGCCCTCGCCAGCGGTGTGTGCTTAGGAAAAGCCGTACTAATGCAGCATCCCTCAAGGCCACGGCAATAGGATTTCCTTCAGCACGTCAATCTCATGGCATTCTCTACTGAGCGTCATCCTCATCAGCTCCCGTGGGGATGTGCAATCACGGTGAATGGAAACGGACTGAAATGCAGCAGCGGCTTGAGCAGCTCTGGCAGTGTTACACACAGGATGGCTAATGGGAAACTGCTGATTCTGAAAGAAGCTTAATCATTACATATACAGCGGCTCTATAATACACAGAATAATATATTGCAGATGGGACTTTGGGTGATGAAGTGCACAGAACACTAGCAAACCAAGTATTCGGCTTAGTTTGTTATTATTAGTGAGTTTAGCACTGTTCAAATCCTTGTGAGAAATCATTTCAGTTTTCAGTCCTGAATTAAGGTAGACCTGAAAATGTTATCTTAAACAATTAAAATATTCTACGTAAACAAATCAAGCACTTCGAATATTTATACGATGATGCAGTTGCTATGGCAATGTATATATTCAGAAATGAGGAATAGGAACTAGGGTCAGAACTATGGAAACGCAGACCTAGAAAACTCTTTGATTCAGATAACAAGGCTTGGACATAATGACAAAAAAGCATGATGTTATGATAAGAATGCAACAAACAGTAACACACAGATGGTATAAGAAATAAACCGCAGAACAGGTGAACACAATTGGTAAAAAAAAACAGGCAAGGGCAGAGACAAATCCAAAACCAAAATTTAATCACATGATGCTTGTTGCCATGGGAACGACTACATAACGAGGGACTCCATGACAGATAGTTCTAGTTTGTCAGGACAAATCTGCATCTCTATCACTCCAAGAACTGAAAACATTTTAGGGTTAACTCTTTTATTGCAATGTAGACCATTAAATTGATTAAGGCTCATACGTGAGATATTTACATTCTTACTGGAATATATTTTTAGCTGGAACTGGTACATTTGAATTATGGTGTGAGTGAGTTTACCTTGGGAGGGAAGTCTGAGCCGGGGTACTCTCTCTGGTCCAGCTTGTTCCAGCGCTGCAGGAGTTTAATCACCATGGGATTGCTGAAGTCCACCAGCTGAAAGCCCGTCACGTTTGCCCCACCATGCATGAAACGCTCCAGATTGATGTCCTTAAAACCCTGTTGCAGTGGACAAAAGAGTGAGGAAGAGAGGAAAAGAAATATTCAAGCTGGCCTGTGATAAGCCTGATTCGGTAAACATTCGTCCCCCTGCTTGCCCTCGTGAGCCAATCCCAAGCCTCTTCTGTTTTGTCACCGGCACTGCATCCTGGAATATGAATTAGACTTGACGTTTTGAAAAGGAAAAAGATTAAGAAAGCCACAGAGGGAGGGAGGAAGGAGGGAAGAGCTGGAGGATGTGAGTTGAGGAAATACACAGGAAATAAGAAAGAGGAAGAAAAGAGGAAAAGCAATTTCACTCACCAAATTTGCCATGATGTAATGGTAGCCTTTCACATGCTTGCCAACGCTCACAATCTGCAAACACAACACACAGTCGTCATCGTTCACTCGACACCTGAATGAAGCGCATGTGCCACCAGCCAAGGGGGAAATCAGACTTCTGCTGTTTTTAATTAATAGTAATAATAGAGACTGCCTCAGCTTATAATGTTCTGTCAGTGCAAAGATATTAAGTAAATATGGCCTCTCATATCTCAAAGACTTGTGACAGCGAGGGAAATGATTCTGAAAGGCAATCATTTGAAACTCTCACAGAAAATATAGAAAATGCTCTTGTACAATAAATCACAGTTTTAAACTTTTATGTCCAGTTAGTTTGTTCAGTTACACCTGGCTGTTTATAGATCTTGTGTCTGCGTTGTAGGATTTTAAGCACATGAACTTATTTCTAGCTAAATGCTCACTGATTCGAGTTAGCAGGACTCAAGGCTTATTTCTGTATGCATGTAATATGCTAATCAGCTCTTAATTCTAGACCACCAAACTTTGTGTTGACCTCATTTCCAGATGTTATACAAAAAACACACGAAATGTAAAGAATTTGCATGCTGATTCCATTTCAATTTGTAGACCTATAATTATCATATAAAACACTCATCAGATCTTGTTACCTACTTCATTTCAGGCTAATATTAACATTTTTTCTGGTCTTAAAAAAATACATAGTTTACATGGACAGGTGGAGTCAGTTGGCAGGGGAGCAGGGTTTGTCAATAAATCATTGTAATTGCAATGGCAAACCCTCTAGACAACAGGCTCTAAAAATGACAAACTGCTCCTTTGATACAGTACTGATCATTGTAGATTATACTTTAGCAAAAAAAAGTTTTTTCTTTTTTTCTTTCCTTCATGTTCTGAACATGCATTGGTTTCTTTATTCTGTTTGCACAAACCTGCTCAGAAGTATTGAATAATTGTATAAATCCTACCTAAATTGAAGGTTGGAGGAATATGCGGTTCATCCCTGAACTTTTGCCACACACTTGGAAGCAGACAATTGTATGACACCTTTGCGTACTGTAGCATTACAAATTCCCTTCACTAGAACTAAGGGGTTCAAAACTGTTCCTGCATGACAAAACCCTTGGCAAAAATGAGGTCCATGCTTGCCAAGGTTGGAGTGGAAGAACTCGAGTGTCCTTCACAGAGCCCAGACCTCAACCCCACTGAACAACTGGGATGAACTGGAAAACCAACAGCACCACAGACCTCCTCGCCCAACATGTGTGCCTGACCTCACTAATGCTCTTGTGGCTGAGTGGGTAAATTCACTCTTGAAAAATAAAGTGGAAAGCCTTCCCAGAAGAATGGAGGCTATTATTACAGCAAAGGGGTAAAAAAAAAGTCTGGAATGAGATGTTCAACAAGCACATATGGGAGTGATGGTCAGGTGTACACATACTTATGGCCATATAGTGTAATTGTATAGTCAGAGCTTACAGTTGTGTCATTTTCAACCTTCATGCATTCGAGCAACAAAGTGGGGGGGAAAAGATGCCTCCATGTTTGTCTTCAATAATGCTCTCAGTAATACTTAGTTTCCTCACTAATGCTCTTATGTTGAGCATAAATCCCTACAGCTACCTTCCAAAATCTAGATGTTCAAAAAGTACATATGGATGTGATGGTCAGGTGTCCACATACTTTTGGCAATATAGTATATACAATATGTATATATAAACTGACTTATTCACTTAGAAGGACCACTTGAACATCTGCGCATTCATGTACTCATGTAATCAGTCATGTGGCAACAACACAATGTATAAAACCATACAGTTACAAGTCAATAGCTTTCAGTTAACGCTCATGTGAAACATAAGAATGGGTAAACAATGTGATCACACTGACTTTATTGGTGGCATGGTTGTTGGTGCAAGACAAGTATTTCAGAAACTGTTGTTCTCCTTGGGTTTTCATGACAACGGTCTATACAGTTTACACATAATGGTGGAAATAAGAGAAGCATCTAGTCACCTGCAGTTCTTTGAGCTGAAACTTGGTCAGAGGTGACTGACTGGTTTGAACGGGACAGGAAGGCAATGGTAACACAACTGTCAGCCATGTTGTGTCATAGTTACTCAGGAATCTGAGGCTATAGTTTACACAGGATCATCAAAACGACACAGCTGAAGATATTTTTCCTATAGTTTGTCTATAGTAGTATGTAGTGTATTTTTGTTACATAGTTCAGTTGTCTGCAGGTAGATAGGTTTATAGTTATTATACATGTAAAACATTGTCATTTTATAATTAAAACATTCTAGGACACATCTTCAGTAAGGTACCTCAGAGTCTTTAAGTGTTTCTGCCTGTACACTATACACTCTCATTTAAGGCTGCTAAACACAGGATAATTAATTCTTGGCTTTGGTTAGTTCCTAGCTTTGCTAAGCTATTTATGGGTATTGTATATAACATTTTATTTCTGTTTAAAAGTTCACATAGAATTGTAATGTACTAAAATTTAAATATATGAAAGTGACTCTGAGAGGGAAATTTATTTACCCTTGTACAATATCTATGACCGGCGGCACGGTGGTGCAGTGGTTAGCACTGTCGCCTCACAGCAAGAAGGTCCTGGGTTTGATCCCCGGCTCACCCTGGGTGCCTTTCTGTGCGGAGTTTGCATGTTCTCCCCGTGCATGCGTGGGTTTCCTCCGGGTGCTCCGGTT
>JAQQZU010000011.1:9270447-9287481 GCA_030068025.1 Parauchenoglanis punctatus
TCCGGTTTCCTCCCACAGTCCAAAGACATGCAGATTAGGTCAACTGGCTACTCTAAATTGCCCATTGGTGTGAATGCAAACGTGTGTGTGTGTGTGTGTGTGTGTGTGTGTGTGTGTGTGTGTGTGTTTGTCCTGTGGTGGACTGGTGACCTGCCCAGGGTGTACCCCGCCTCTCACTCGAAGATGCTGGGATTGACTCCAGCTTCCCAGCGACCCAGATGGATAAAGTGGTATAGATAATGGATGGATGGATGGATGGATGGATGGATATCTATGACCTTATGATGTGACTTGAGCAATCAGGTTTAGATCTGTTATAAATGTGTCTTGGGTCCTTTTACACACATGTGAAGTGATCGAATGTAAATAGGGTCATGCATTTCCTATTTGCTTTTTGTGCTGCCCTCTGAGTTGTACCTGCTCCAGCATGTTGGTGAGTCGCTCTGGCTCCAGGTCTATGACAAATGTTTTCTCCTGCCTGCGGTCCAGGTCCTCCAGGAGCTGCCGGTAGTTGGCGTCGTTGAAGTTCTCCACGCAAATTGCACTGACCTGCCAGCCATTCTGACCTGCTTTCTCCATGATGGCCTGCAGAATGGAGTATCCTATAGAAGAGAGGAGGAGGCTGTCATCACAAATCAGTGTGAGGGTTGCAATTTTGTTTCATGTTTTTAATGGTGTGATGTGCTGAGCAGCTCAACAGCCATAAGATTCAATATAGAAAGCCCCACCAATCATTTCTGTTGAACCTTGGTGAATCTACATGCTGTGGTAATATATGTCATGTGTTAAGTATCTGTGTAAAAACTGCATTTCAATGCTTTGAAAGATATAAAATGACTGCTGTTAGCTTCTGTGTATTGTCTTTACTAAAAGGATAGAGTGCTTGCTAAAATAATATGCTAATTGTCTCAGCAAATGTTCTCTGTTATCTTATTAGATTATAGCTACGCTGTTCATTTAATGAAGATGAGCCAACTACCAATTCAGTTTAGTTAATATTAACTAATATTATGTCTGTGCAGTAGTTACATTATGTTTCAAAGCTAGTCAAGTTCACTATTCAGATTTTTTATTGTGTTGTTAAACTCAGATCCACTAGCAAACTAGCATATATTAGTCTAACTCTTACATTGTGTAACATAAATATTCATTCACTATCAAGAAAACTGACATTAGGATAAAGTTATAAAGTTGTGCAGTTTAAACCATTTTATGCTAAACAGGACATCAAGCTTAGTGATATTATTTACCGGAAAGTTTTCATATTTGGCTAATCAAATTTAACCTAAACTCTGCAGACAAAGCCCCATTGATGCTGGTTACTTGGCAAAATCAGGATACATTTCCAGGATACCAAACCACACAAAAATGTCATTTCATGGCCATTTTAAAGTGTGAGTCATCAAAACAGCCCCCTAGCATGTCGTATCTGAATAGTAGAGTGAAGATTCTCTTTTCGCAGCAGTTTCTTCTCACCTCCATAAAACAGCTCAGTGCTTGCCTGGCTGTTTCAAGCTCCTGAAATAACATACAAGATTGTGATACCAGGTTCATTAAGCAGGCACAAAGAGCTGCATGTTCTCACAGCTTTGAGATGTTGTTGAGATTCTCAAAGCACTGATGAGTACAGTTTTAATTTCAGCCTGCCACATTGCTGTGTGTTAGATATGTTAATGTGGCTGCTGGACAGATACACCCACAGCCTCCTAGGGCCACTTGACTTCAGAATGAACAGATGTCCATGTAAAACGGACCCTTATGGTCACAATCAGAAATTGGCACCACCTCCCTTTCGCTTCGATAATTAATGGATTAACCTATGCCTAATCTGGCAAGCCTGCAGTTCACCATTTGGGAATGATGTCTGCTCATGATTGCTAGCCTACTGCTAGCATGTTCTACCAACCATAGCCTAAATTTCCACATGGTGAGGCAATAGAACCAGCAATCACTAACTGTTTGCCTTCCAATTCCCTTGGTTCATGTTTTTGTTGCTGTTGTTGGTTGGAATCATAGATCATTTTATTCAGAGTGATATAAATCAATACGGTGGGCATATTGCACTCGTTCTCAATGAATGAGCTGTCTATTGACATGTGAATATAAAAATATACCCCAAAACCTTTTATCCCAAATACTTATTCTGAACATCATTGAATCTAAGTGTTGTAGTAACAGATTTTGTGTGTAAGTATCCATGTAAAAGTTAAGTTATTTTCATTGTTTAAATTTGTTACATGTAAAAGTAAGACAAGTTAGCTTGTGAATGTATTGTCATTACTGGAAGGATTGATTTCTACCTAATCAATCCTAATTTTTAACAACTTAGCGAAGACATTTTTAATCAAGCATTAACTAGCTATGATAACTTGCAGGTTTATGGCCAGTAAGTGAGGCACTAAGTAAGGCAGCTTAGTCATATTTAAGAATAAGAAAAAAGTCAGTGTTGTAGCCCATGACAATTTTGACTATATAAGGACCTACAATATTTTTACAGTTGGATTATGGACTTGGATAAGTTGGATGTTGTTTTCTACAGCAAACAAATAAATAGCTAAAGTTTTCTTATGTATTATTTATAAAAAAATACTTTTTGCCAAAACGTGGTAAGTATTAGTAAGCAAAATTTTATACTGCTATTGTAGTAAGTTGTATTTTATTAACATGATACTTTATAACAAGTTTAATATAATGTCGTAGGAAGAATCAGAATTAAAATCTTGTTATGGACCTCCAGTATGGGATATTACGTAACTGGGGTCTTAAAAAAACAATTTTAAGTAAAATTTTTGAATTTATTTCCACCTAAATGATCTTACATGTTTGCACAATTTGCACACCTCTTTTAAAGAGATTAGGGTTAAAGTTGGACTTAAGAGCAGGGATCTAGAGGTGAAAATCAGAAAATTTGAACAGGAAAAGAAAACAAAACAAAAACCCCCATGAATATTACCCCAAAACCCCTTTGCGCATTTTTGTGCTCCAAGCAATACTAACAAAATTAGTATGTGCATTGTATCCGTTACTTAACAGTAGGCAGCTCATCCATTTCTTTTATCGAGTAGAGGTCACAGTCCTATTCACTTGGTTTCTATTAGCTCACAAGACCGAGGCTTGTGAATCCAGAGGTCAGAGTTCATTTCGATAAAGTTAAAGTTAATATAAAGCAAAAGAAAATGCTATTTTCATGCGCAGTGTCCGTAACCCTTCAGTGAATTTGAGTTTTTTTTAGATGTATTTTATTCATGTTTGGTCTGAATGCTTCTTTAGATGAAAAAGGACTATGCAGGTGTCTCCCAAATAGCTGAAGCAAGGGGTCACAAATCATAAATGCTGTGGCTAAACCATAGATGTTGGCAATGAAATTGGACAAAATCCAATCACACTTTTCCATAAAATCAAGTTCTGTTTTTTGACTACCTTCAAAATATAAGGAATAAGTGACACTTATAGAAAGATTATTGGTTTTGTGGTATCAATATAAATTGATACAGATTTGATTGAATGTTAGTCAAATACAGTTACAAAATGTAAAAAAAAAAATTTAATTGAATTGGCATTAATCATGTAACGAGTACTTGGAATTTCTAATTTGAAAATGTTAAGAGTAAAAAGTTTGAGTGTTGTTTTTAATGGACATGTACATGAGTAAGTGACTTTGAATAATACCCAATGTACAACTTTCCTGTAATTACATTAATGATAATGATAAAATTATTAAGTAGTTTTCATCTCAGGGGTTTCCTGCAGTCCACTGCTGCTGAGCTGCTGTTCGTACATATTAATAAAGTAAATAAGCTGTTTGAAATCAAATTTGGCTTCTCTAGTTTTATAATAGATTTTATCCCCATATGGGCAATGGTTTCCTATTGAGGATCAACATTGTTAATACCTGTCAGTCTCTCTGATATCTGATACATCATCACACCAGCAGAACTCCAGCATAGCTGCCGCTTTCTGCACCGGATAGTTTTATAAAACGCCTTCACTTTCAATTTACTGCCACAGCCTTTACTTCAAATAACCAACACAGAACAGAGCACTGATTAATATCTGATAAATCTCTAGCCTGAGGCTGTGTGTGTTTGTGTGTGTTTGTGTGTGTGTGTGTTTGTATATTTGCCAGCCAGCCCAGCAGGGCAAAGCAGCCATGTGAAGCTTTCATTTATTCGTTGGTTTCTTTTCTGCAGCAATGTATATATTAGGTATTCAGAGCATGTCAAATAATTAGACGCTACCGCTGCATATCCTGTGCATACCCTTAATGTATCATTAGCATGCTTTTATATTTGCCATTTTTAGGCCACTGTATGGTTAAAGTGAAGTGTTAATAAAAACCATGAAGTTACTTTTCTGGACTCTGCTGTAATAAAAAAAGTGCTTTGTAACACACAAAACCCGTGCTAGTAGTAAAGCAGCCTGATTCTACATGATTATTTAAGCATCCTTCTAATGCGCATACATATACAATCGCTGTAGTTACTGTATCCTCTGACAAGCTTATTGTAACCCACACATCAGATGCAAAATAGGCTATATGACTGTATTCAATAACATAAGCCCAGACGAGAATCTTTTCCTTTTCAGTCAGACTCATTAAAGCTTATAAATGGTACCTAATGATAAAAAGTGATAACAGGAACAAACTTTTTCCTGACAAATTTAAATGTGCCTAGAAACAGATGAAATCCATGGTGCAATGGTCTTGACTACATAAAAAATTGATTCACTGGATAATGCCTTGATATAAAAAGACTAAAATACATCATGACGTGTTGTTATTGGAAATGAACCAACACTGGGGTGGTAAGAGGAACCCTGCTTCATGTCGGCCTGCATCACATCACCCTGTCGACGATTATTTTCCTATAACTGCACACCCTGAAATGTTTTATTCCTTACATATATATGTTATAAAAATTAACCGACTGTCAGCTGCACTAGTAAGCACTTCATGTTACTTGGAGCTGTCCCCCTTTTTTTCTGGATTTGATCCTGTGGGTAACTGAGTTGTTTATCTGATCTAGGCATACTCAAAACACACATTCTGTGATGACAGATGAGGATAAAGTCAGATGTATAAGTAGCTCATCTGCCAGGCTCTCACAGGAAGGGAGTGCGCTTTTAGAAACGTGTCAGAGCAGAAGCCACAGCTCTCCTCCGGGACTCCTGCCAGTGTAGCAGTCTAGCACACTGGGAGAAGAGGAAGAGAGAAGAAAAGACACTGATGGAGAGGAAAGAGAAAAGACAAGGGAGGGGGAAAGACAAGGCTCTGATTCTTTGCTGCGGAAGTGTTCGTTGGGATCTGGGAGCTCAGGATCTGGCGTATGTTCCAGAAGAAACAAAACCACAGCAGCAATTTCTTTTAGAAAAACACTAACAGGATGGAAAAAAAACCTTAACAGAGGAGTTCATCACTTCAGACAGCCACTGCAGAAAACTTCAACACTAATATATACCATTATATAATGGCTCTGAACCTCATTCACTGATTTATAAAACATGCTGTCTTTACACTGCATCTGATCACTACAACTAATGCTACAAACCTGCAGTTGATCTGTTTGAATGTACTACGTATCACCTCATCCCTGCAATGTGTGTGCGTGTTCTTGAGCCTCACCCCGATCAGTGTCATATAGGAAGACGAAGCGGTTCCAGTCGTAGTGGTCGAGGATGCTGAGCAGAGCTCCTCTTATGGACGGCCTCAATTGCAGCACAAACTGACTCTCGCCCTCGATGGGGAAACTGGGCGTGATGAGGGAGATGTGCAGCGCTCCGCAGAAGGACGTCAGTGTGTGTACGGAGCGCTTGTCGTACAAGCCGAAAATGGCAAATACGCCCCTCGAGTACTGCGAGCAGACTGGAAAAGAAAACAACAGCGAGAAAGAGAAAGTTAGGTACCTAAAAGTTTAATTAAACAACACACCCCAAGGGAGGAAATGCATTCATTTTGCCACACTATAGCATTTACAAACAAAGTAGATTAGTGGTGTTTGCGTGTAGAAGAAATCATTTAAAGACTCTTCAAATATTCATAAGAGGGCCTGAGAGAGTAGTATACCCCAATGGGTAACTTTCATGTACAAGGGTATGAATTTCATCATCACGTCTCATCATCATCCCTCTGTGAATTATGCCTTTGGATATCAAAGCATTGCTTGTTCTCCACAGACCAAACTACAAAACCACAGACTTGGGTGTAGTATGTATGCCTTGGGATATCAGGTTTCTATTTTTTTTTTTTAACTAAATGCCATCTCTTTATATGCACTGAATTGGTGGTGAAAAAAGCTTTTGACTTGCAGAAAAACAAGCGTTTCATTGAAATGCATCTTTTTCTTGCATCTGACAATAGCTATACTGAGAGAAAGCATCTTAACTTTAATGTTTTTTTTCTTTCCTCCTTCCAAACTCATGGTAAAAGATGACCCCATGTCTCAGAACGCTATAAACCAAACAATGCCATGCTCTGCTCTCCATTTCATCAAGGAAATACAGACGAACATCAGGTACATCGGCGCTCCCGCTATGCTTGACAGTCTCTGTCACAATTATACTTTGCTTAATATAGAACCAGCTGAAGTGTCTTTTGTCTACTTGTCTTGGTAATTCTCCAAACGACTGATTGCCGCTCACGTGCATTTGAGGATAATTGTAGATTATTATCTGCATCTTATTGTGCTTTAAATACAGGCTCACTGATAATGCATGTGCAGTGACAGTCATCTTAATGACTGCAGAACTCACATCTGGATGGGGGCTAGAAAATTCATGCATGTCGAGGCAAGACAGGCAGTGTTTGAGACACCTGCATGGACCATCAACACGATCAACCATAGACATTCGCATCCTGTTCAAGTAGGACAGAACTGTCACACTAGAGGTTCTTATCCAGTCTAGTGGAGTGTGTGAGCGCTGCAGCTCTCAAGCTGCCTTTTCACGCTGCAGTCATTCAATTTCACCCGATTTCCACACTCGACGCGCTTTCGTGTGATGCTGAATTGGTTCTCTTTACTCTGCTTGTCATTCCAGAGCCTTTATACGATTACCCAACATAAAACAATTACAAATAAGAGTTGTTGTCTTGCCCCCATCCCCCTTGCACATTTTGTCTATTAAATGTCTTAGTGCTTTCATTTGGGTTTTTTTCAATATGCATCAGGACATTTAGGCATAGGACACAGCATTAACTGGAAAATCCAGCCCAACGTTCCTGTATCATATTTGAATGAAATTACACTACAAAGGAGATCTCTCCAACCCTTTATTATGATGGCACTGAGTACAGAGGCCCAGGCATTCGGTGTCACGTCCATGCAATTCCCTGCCTGCCTCCATCTCGTTATAGTTTTTCAGACACATTTCTATCTTCTTTTATCTGCCGGGAGGGGGATGTATGCCGAAATCACTACCGTGAGCCCAATCCCAGGTAAGGGAAAGCGTTAGAGAGAGTGAGAGAGAGAGAGAAAGAGAGAGAGAGAGAAAGTGCTAAAGGGGACATGCTGGCTGCTTGTAGCAATCAAAGCAGCAATCGCCTTAACAACACTCTCACCAGCCACCCTTTCCCAAACGTCAGCTCAGCTATGCTCCAGGTCGGCTTGACCTTTTTAAAGGGGCCAAACTTCAGAATGGAACACAGCCCAAGGAAAGCTTCCATCTGACATTATCAAAAAAACTCCACATTTCCTGTGTGGTTTTCATGTCGACATAGAATACCAAAGTAATCAACTTGGCTTTTGGTGCACGTGCTGGAGATTGTGATAAGGATCATTCATTGATCATATACGCTGATCGATTCACAGGTTGCTACTGCACATCTGTGTGACTGACAATTAGCCAGTACAATGGAACATTTAGCCCTGGCCCTGATTGGTGATGAGCCCCAAACAGTAACTAGGAACATTCCAGTCAAATGAGCTAGCGGGTCACCTGTTACAGCTAACATGTTTGACCTTGGTTCTGTTCAACAAGCCCTCTTCTGGTCCTCTTCTGCGGTCATAGCCAGTCTTCAAGTTGACATAATCTGGGGACTTGCATTTCACCAACATGTGGCAGCGAAAAAAAATTCCAGAGCCATCCATAGCCAGGAGTCCCACCTGGCCGTGCTCTTTGGGTAAGAGGGATGGCATTACTGTCTCCTCTGTCAGTTAGAGCAACTTTAACCAATCATGGGTGTCTGTGAGCTCATGGAGGCAGTTTGAACTTTCCTCTGAGTGTTCAGTTGCTCTGTGACGTGGCATGAGCAGGAGTTAGAAAAGATGCTGTGGCTGGCTTCATGTGTTTCAGAGAAAGAATATGCTGGCCTTTAGCCTCCCTGGTTGGTAGTTGTCAAGTGATAGGGGAAAACTAATTAATCGGTGGGATTTGGCAAGTGATTAAAATGGGAGAAAATGGGGAAAAACACCGTAAAAATTAAGTTGTATATTATTGATTCTGCTCTATAATGATCTACAACTACTATAATTTTGCATCATCACAAATTTTTGGTGCTAAAAAACTGGCTGCTGTGATTTACTCAAGGGACTTGCATAGTGCTTTACTGCTGTATGTATTAAAGAAGGTTTCTTCTTACAAACAAAGTGTTCTAATTTCTGTGACTACATATGCTATTTGACATCGAGTAAAAGCTGATGCTATAAAGCATGATGAACCTAAAGCTAAATCGTCAATGTCAACAGAAAGAACATGTCCAAGAACAGAGTGTTTCAAGCATGTATTGTAAGCATGTATGTTTGCTCATCTGCTGACAGAAAGACAGGTGCAATACAGGGGTTTCTATTTACTCAGCCAAATGTTAATAACGTAAGGTGTGCTGGTGTTCATTTGCATGCAGGCTCTTAGTAGTTCATGCGCGAAATTGCCAACCTCCACCAGCACAAAGAGTCGTTACAACCTCTATAATTAACGCTTCTCTTAGTAGAAAAGAGGATGGCACTAAGATTTTTTTCTGCATTCAAACCTTTTTATATACTCACAACTTGCTTTTGCCTGATCAGTAATTTATACAGGGGCAAGAAGATTAGATATGACCCAATAAGAGTTTCTTGCTTTTGGTTTCCCATCAATGCTCCCTACTTCCTTACTGTCATCACTGGGCTTGACAGTCTGGTGAATGTGAGGGAAATAAGTGAGGACCAAGTGGCACTCTGATTCTGTGTAAACCATGAAATGGAGGAAAACAGACCCTGCTTTCCACTTCACGCATCATTGCCGCTGAAAACCTCACTCACATGCGCCTGACTTCATTTCCCTCATCTCCTCTGTGAGGCTTCCCTTCTCCATCGTGCCCCTCCTCTGAGACACGGTCTTAAAGATTATGATATAAAAACAGTCGTGGCAGTGCGGTGGACATATGGGGTGAGAGAATGGCTTACTTTCATAGACCTTCAATGGGAATAATAGAGAGACTGAGCCTTTGGCTGACTCTTAATGTGTGATGGTGAGGTGAGATTTTTCTTTGTTGTTTTGTCTCACAGCAAGGCTGCAGAGACCTAAGAGCAACCCTACCTTTTCGGGGAAATAAAACTAAACTACACTTATGGGATAGGATATCTGTTGATAGATGTCTGCAGGCTTCTCTACAGACCACAGTGCACATTGCATTATGTAAGGATTTTCTTAGCCATAGCACTTTCACTGCCAGAGGTGTCAGTATAAAAAATTGCTTGGTATCTTTTGGGTCTTTAAGTTACAACAAATGTGGGCATTTCTTAATATGCAATATCTCAGTTGTGTAAGTGTGTCCCAATTGTTATTAACAGCCAGAATGTATGGCAATTATTTTGCCAAAACAGGAATAAAGTAGTATACTGACGATGTCTACTTGACTAGCTTGCATAGTTAATCAAAAGGTAGGGAAAGCCTTAACATTAGCTGTATAAATAACCAAACCTAAAAAAAAAGCTTTTAAAAAAATCTATTTGGAAATATACCATTGATCATAAAAATGTCATAATGTCTTCAATGACATAAGAAAGTGGGATTTAGGGGTCAAAGAGGAAGCTTCAAGGCTCCCATTTATACATACACATAAACTTTACATATTAATACATACTACAATTTACATATACAGATTAATTTCACTTAATTTTATTACAATATTGCTTAATATTTATATAATGCAAACTCATTTCCACTCCAAATACGTATTCGAGTCTAATTATTTCATGCATGGGGGGATTTTTCCCCATTTTCTCCCTAATTTAGTCATGGACAATTCCCACCCATCATGCAGCTCTCCCCTATCACATGATGGTGGGGCAAAGGCTACCACATTCTTCCTCCTAGACATGTGAAGGAGGCAAGCCCATCTTTTCAAACTGCTGCTTATGCAATGTCAGGGGATGGCATAATAGTCTCGGAGGAAAGCGCTTACCGCCGAGTTCTGCATACATTAGCTCACAGACGGCCATGATCGACTTGTGTCACTGTGATTGACAGGGAAGAGAGAGTATGCCACCACTCCCTCCCTGACAGCATGGCCAGTTTTGCTCTCTTGAACTCCTGGCCACGGATGGCTGTGGTAACATCATGTTTCAAACTCATGATCTCCAGATGATAGTGTTGCTCTGTAAGAGCCTACATCATACATTAATTAATTAATTTCATACTACAGATGCTACATTTCCATATCCCATGACCCACTGCCATTATTATCCAAGATTTTAAGAGTCTTGTGACAAAATTTTGGCTATATCGCCCACCTCTCATGTCTAATCTATAGAGGTTCCTACTTTCAGAGAACTGGAAGAAAGCAGAGAACCACAGAACCATAAAATGCTGAGAGAACAAGACAGAGACAAAGAGAAAAATTCAATAAATCTGCCAAACATCACTCTTCCTTGGCTTTCTCAGACATTCAGTGTGACTAATTCCAGCTCACAAATGAATAAATGAACACTCTGTCAGTGGCATTTGGAAATTTTGTCATCACAGCCATTAATGGTGAGAGGGGAGGTGAGAAGATTGTGTGTATGAGTGGGAGGGAGGATGAAAGAAAGACGTCAATGAAGCATAATGAGAACACCTGTACACATCAGCTCTGCCATTGCCCTTCCGACCTCCACTCATCCATGTCTGGCTGTTAAATGTCAAAATCACCTCAATCTCTTTCTCACCGCTGGCACCATTTTAAAGGACATTATGCAAAAAAACATCTTTAATGAGTGTGCAATCGGTGGGAGTGGGAGTGCCGTCAGCCTTGACAGTGCAGAACAAATAATCCAGGAGCCAGTGATGAGATTGAGAGATGGACCGCGGAGTGTTCAAGTGATCACCATAACAGGGAGCAAGTACTATAGTGCTCAGCAGAGACAGGAAACTAAGGATGTTTTCATGTTTGGCTCGAGCACTTGAGTCCTCACCCAGGTCCGATTCTGGGTTCGTTTGGAGGAGGGGTTCAAAACGTCAGGTTTGCTTTTATGAAAAAGAATTCCTTCTGAACCATGGATTGATTGAATTCCATACATCAATTTTGTGCATGCTGCTTTGCAAAATGATAAGTGCTACATTTATCCATTTTTGTTTTCCTTTGGTGCCAGCATTCATGCAGTGAAGAACACAGCATGCCGAGAGCAGATTGCTTCCACACCTTTTGTGGCTGCTTTATAAAACACACTAGCAGTGGTGTTACGCATACTGTACAGCACAGTGCTATGCATCCATCCATCCATCCACCCATCCATTTTCTATGCCGCTTATCTGTTGCGAGTTGTGGGGTAAGCTTGAGTCAATCCCAGCTGACTTCAGGTGAAAGGCGGGGTACACCCTGGACAGCTCACCAATCTTACTGCTATACAGTATTTGTTATATTTTTAGCAATGCTCTAAATGTATTATATTCATTTGTTAGTGTTTTTACAGTAGGTGTGTTTCTGCAGCAGTTATAGAGTGATTCATGTATAAACCGCTATGATAAAGCTTGGAGAACGCATAACAGTAAAATGCCCATAGAAATCAATGTTTTCAGAAATTAGCATGATTAAGGTGACAGTGATTGAAAAAAAAACAAAAGCTACAGCGTTTTAGGTTTAAAATGTGAGGTATAGCCATTGTGTAGCCAGTTGCTCATTTGTTTTGCAATAATTAGCAACATTTACAACTGATTACATGAAATCGTTAATTTGACCAAAAATAATTAATCAAATTAAGTTCAATAGTTACAAGATACAAGAAAAATAGTCACATGAAACAACAAAGTGAGAGCTATACTGTGTTTTTGTTATCTTGAAAGGTTTGGTATTAAGGTTACATTATAATCAATCCGTCCATCCATCCATCCATCCATCCATCCATCTAGCTATTGCAGATGTAGCAAAAGTTGAAGGTGAAAAGGTGAAGCACATTTCCAGTACGTTTAAGACAGAGGTCTGTAATCAGCTGTGCAAGAAACACACTTCTGAGGCCAGAGATGGGGAAACCAGTGGTTATTCAAAATGGTGGATGATAGCCATAATAAGCCTTGTGATTGGTTGGCGTCCTGTCCAGGGTGTACACTGCCTCTCGCTCGAAGTCAGCTCGGATTGGCTTCTGCTTTCCTTGTGAAAGGTAATAGATAAGCTGCATAGAAAATGGATGGATGGATGGATGGATGGCTGGATAGCCATAATATCTGCTGACAAAACATGACATTCATTCCACAGAGTTCCACAGTTCTGAGTGTCCAGATGAGTTTCTTTCCTCTCTTTGTGCAACAACAACTCACAATGCTAACAGAGATGTCATTAATTTTATGCACATTGCTGTGTCTTGCGACTGGAAAACAATAAAGAAATCCTTTATTCAGATGATATAACTAAAAGATGCTTGACAACAACTGTCTAACAGACTCTGCCACACCCAGCTGCCCCACTAGCTACCCACCCAGCTATCTTGCCAGCTAATAATAAACGTCAGTACTAGTAACCCATAGCAGCAGTAGCCTATTCAGTGTTTCAATGTTTTAACTAAATATTTTCATTTTGCATAGATTTTTCAGGCCTGGCAGAGAGATTAAGTTCAACAGTAACAAAAGCTATAGCTCATAAAGCAATGAACTGAACAGGAAGTGTCATTGTAAAGGCATTACAAATATATAAATGTAGTATATACGCAAAAATACAACTATGATTTTAGCAAAGTAATACAAATGCTTATGTCACCACATACACATGCAAATTCTTTTGTCATTACAAGCAAACATGGTTCAAAGGGTCAAAATGTGAATTTCTTTGCATAATGTATTATCTGCCATGTCCAATATATCCCAGCATAATTAAAGCTCTATATTATCTTTATCTAGCTTAATCTAGCTAATGTGCTACATCAGCTTAGTCAACATAAAAAAATTTTCTCCCTTTAACCTTTTTGTTTGAGCGTGGGCTTGTAAGAAGTAAGGATGGTCGTGTGAGAGAAAAAATTAAAGTAACCATAACTGGACATGAGTGTTCTTAAACACTCAGCACCCCACACATATTCCATAAATCTTATTATAGGAATTCATTCATCATTCATTCATCTTTGGATCCAGAGGATCTAACTGGGCACAAGGCGGGAGAATTCTCCCTGGACTGGCTGGACTGGAATCGACTGGACTGGACTGGAGTAAGCCAATCTACCTATTTGCATTTTTTTTGGGTGGTGGAAGAAAAAAAGAGAACCTCCGGGGAACCCACACAAACACAGCAAGAATATCTGAAATGCCACACAGACAGCAACCAGAGCTCAGGAACCCAGGACGATGGAGCTGTGAGGCAAATCCAAATCTCTGTCATTTATTTCACTCAAAGCTATTGCTATCATAACCATACTGCTATTGTTGTATATTCTATATGTAAATAGATTATTTTAATTCAGTAATGTTTTCTTTTTTCCATTTTATTTAATAAGTGATTTCAAATTCTGTCTATTACTATTCAGGATTTATATTTATGTCAGCTATCTCTTTCACCCCATGGGTTTCTGTTGTTTCTATTAGTATTGTGTATAATACAAAGAATGTGTTAGCAGTATATTTACATTAACTGTTTTTTTAATTGTTTTTCCATATGCCTATGCTTAAAGAAACATAAAGAATATGATATGGGCCTGATTGTAAAAGTCCTTGATCACTACAATTGCCAAAAATGTATTTTCTTTGTTTTAGAAAGAAACTCTTCATGCATATAAATTTTAAAGGTGCATCATATACTATGCTGTAATATTCTGTAATCATAAAAATAGCAATTAATAGCAATCAGCAGCTTTTCATAAGGAACATGCCCACCTGGTTCTTCTTAGAAATTTAATCATTTAGCAGAAAATCTATAATAAAGGTATTAATATTCATAGGGACCAAAACCCCCCTATATCTCTTATCATCTTTTTGTGGAGTATTTTGTTCTTAAACACAAAGTCCCAACCACAAAGATTTTAATGCCACATAGCTATGAATCATAGAGATTAATTAGGCTGTTCAGCTATCCATACAAGCACTCATCCGCTGATCTGCCTTCTTATTTCAATAAACTTAAATGTGTGTGCTGTGCAGTGTCATCGCAGCCAATTCTGAAATAAGTGGATCATCAGTGCGTTGATGTTTGCCTTCATAATCAGATGATACATATTCATACTCTCTCTGAACAAGGATAAACAGAAGCGGAAGTGGCGGCATTTCCATTTCTCACCGAGTTCTTAAAAGGCACATCATTAAGCACACTACGCTGACTCGCCAGTCTACCATCCCTTTCATCATTTTCTTTTTTCCCCCTAAATCCTGACTTTGTTTCCTCAGTTCATAACAAACACTCTATGGTTCAACATCCCTAATGCCTTCCCAAACGGCAAAATGACAGGGTGTGCCTTGCAGGGAAAGACTGGCCCATTTCTCTCTCATACCCACAGACAAAAAACACACCCGTCACAAACACCCTTTCTTTCATCCAGCCTTGCCCTCTATTTCTCTCTTTCTCGCCTCGCTTTAGTAAGGCAAAACCTTTGCTCTAATCTCTGCTCTACTCTTAGCCTTTTTTATCACTGGGCTTTGTCTTTCCATCTCTCCTTTTTATTCACTCCATGCCTTTCAGCCTCCTATCATCTCCTTCCATCTCCTTCTTCACAATGACATTTTTTTTACTCTCTATCGCTTTCCTACATATTGTTCATCTTTGCCTTTTCTGTTTGACTAGTTTCTTTGTATAACTTTCCTCTCTCTCTCTCTCTCTCTCTCTCTCTCTCCTAAGGCTTCAGCCTTATGTCTACAATGGTTATGCAAAGATGCAACCACCTTCACAAGCTTAAAAGCTTGCATACTCTTTGCAGTTATGTATTGGACATTGCATTCAAATACCCCAGTACTGCAGGTGGCGCTATTAAATTTCTTGAAAATTTATCAAACTCAGGAAGAAGACTGCTGCTTGGCAAAGTCATTCGTCTTGGAATGAATGCGAATAGCCTTGCGATAGATTGGCGACCTGTCCAGGGTGTACCCTGCCTGTCGCCCAAAGTCGGCTGGGATTGGCTCCAGCTTCCCCGCGACCCTTAATGGATAAGTGGTAGAGGTAATGGATGGATGAAAAATGAAACATTAGTAAGATTGCTTCATTTATATCATCATCCACATGGATATAGTATTAGACTGTCTGACAAAATGGTTTCCACTGTCCATCTGTTGCACAGAAACAACTGAGTGTAAACCATAAGAACAAAAATGTGGCAGTGGGGGGCGTGATCAAGCGTCAGCTATGGGCAGGTTGAACCGGCAGGTAACACATGATGGCTTTTATCTGTGCTTAATCACGAGGTAATTTATTAATGTACATGTGTCACAAGAGAGAGAGAGAAAGAGAGCAAGAGATGGAAAAATTCCAAACCATCACAGAGCTGTGTGTGTGCCTTTGTGTGTGTATATGTGTGTGTGTGTGCGTGTGCGTGTAAGTGTGTCTCAGGGTGAGACCTGCAAATAAAAAGTTCCGCTGAAAAGTGAGACTGAAAAATAAACCACCTGAGTTATTGCAAGCCTGCTCTGTATTTCCTCATTCACCAGAACCACAAAAGTGTCACAAAAATGTAGCTATGTTTTTTTTTTTATCTCTCATATATACCAGTATGTTAGTCTCTTGTTTAAAAATGACTCTTTCACTTGCTGCTAGCTATAAAATTGAAACACTGTCAAGCTAGTGTTATCTTGGGAGTCAGACACATTAACTAGCGAAACAGATTAAATTGTAAAAATATGGTAGCTACAGTACCTCATGTGAGCTTAAATATACTTAGCTAACTTCACAATAAGTTAGCAAGTTGGCTACTGTGAACAATGATACCCCCCCCAACCATAACCTTACACTAACCTCCCTCGAACATTAGTTAGACAAGTTGCTAGCTTTTGAATGTTTTGCCAGACTTGTCATTTGCTATCAGCATGTTCATTTAAGATTCATATTTTTTTCCACTGAAAAACACATTTTGGTGCCACATTTGCATGTCATTTGTATGATTTCTGTCCATCACTACTGCTCATTACAATTTGTATAAATCATTGAGATCAGTTTGTTGAAAACAGAAACTTCACAAGGCCGATTTGGGGAGACCTTCTCATAAATTCTGTCTACTCTCCGACCGTCTTGGCAACACTTTGCATCTATTTTCATTCATACAAGACGAGGCTCCTATTTACATAAATGGGCAGAGACCCATATACCAGAAACAGATAAAAATTTTTCCAAAATGTCTTAAATAAAGTGTTGACTTAACACACACACGCACACACACAATAAAATATTTATTTATTTATTTAAAATATTTTTCCAGGTTGTACCAATTAATGCACTTTTCTGCACAACTATGGTAAATGTCTTTACCAACATAGTGATTGGCCCATTTTGCTGAGGGGTGGATTTTACGTAATAGCCACCATGCTAAGCGTATACACTACCGGTCAAAAGTTTGGGGTCACCAACTCTTTTTCATAGGTTTTTCTTTATTTTTTTTGCTTTCAGTTTTAAAACATCACTGAATACATCAAAACTATGAAGCAACACGTATGGCATATACTGAATTATGTGGTAAACAAAAAAGT
>JAQQZU010000011.1:9287581-9305438 GCA_030068025.1 Parauchenoglanis punctatus
TTATTTATATTTCTGAAAGCATTCTTTGTTTACAGCATTTTTTCACACCTGCCTAAAACTTTTGCACAGTACTGTATATAATTGGAATTTTGATTAGCACACATCAACATTGTTACCACAAGAAAGCGGAATAGTGGCATCTGTTCAAACCTGAAGCCTTTTCCCTTATTATTTGAATTTAGGCAGTCTGAAACGGCATGGAAACAATCAGCAGCATATGCGTTAATCCAGATGACACAAAACATGGCAGGTAGTGTTAGCAAAAACCACAGGACAAAGCATGTCCCCAGAGAGCACAGCGCTGCTGGGGCAGGGAGAAGCAATTGTGTTATAAAACACCTCAGTAGATGAACTCACTGCGGTGTTATCACACAACACGGCGGACATGTGAACCGGAATCACAGAACGGCAATCCTGATGGCCTCCTCGGAGCACCTTGGGGAGCTCTGATTAATCCCACCCACGCTTAAATTAAATCTAAAATGAGGGCGGAGGAAGCTGGTCTGTGCAGCACGGTGACTCACACACACACACACACACACACACACACACACACACACACACACACACACACACACACTCTGAAGACTCCTATGTCTGAGAATGATGGGATTTTGCAGCATAAGCTGTCAGATCTAGTCAAGCTCATAGATGCAAGCCCTCACAACACACACATATAATTCCTAAAGCACCGCAAAGGAAAGAAATGTCAGAGTAAGGACCCCATATTTGTAAAGAGAATATTATATACATTTGTTAAGCTATTATATAAAAAAACACCTAAAGCATGCATGCTGGGAAAATCACTAAAGGCTTCCCTTATCCGAACATTTTGGCATCCATCTGAAAATGTATCTCCTATATTTGATATCTGTTTTTTCCTGTCTGGCCACAAAGATCATTCAAACGTGGATGTTTATTAAGAGAAACTACAGGTGCTTACTTTGTTTCTTTACCAAGGTGTTCTTGTAAAATTACACTACTGCTAAAGAAATAATACTACTTAAGTTAGTAACATGCACAGAAATATCTAGGAATATAAATGCCAGTTTGTCCTGAACACCTTGGAGGTTACTGCATTATGACTAGCAATGCAGTTAAATAACATTATTAGCTAAAGGCAAAATTCAAGACACACTGAACTTAAAAACTGTAACTAAAACTGAAAGTATTATTATTATTATTATTATTATTACAAATTACAGTAATGGACAGATGACAGAAGTGTAAGCTGAGTGTTTCTTGGTTTGAATGAAAGGGTTACAACATTTCTGTTGACCCTGTTTGTTTGCGGAGAAGCCAGCTGAGCATTACTTGAAACAATAAAAAAAAATTATAAATCACTAATGCAGCTCTATCAGCCTTCATGTGTAATAATTTAGCCCAATACTATTTACAGCATTTAACAAACATCTTTATTCAGAGCAACTTATAGATTATTATTATTATTATTATTATTATTATTATTATGTTTTTACTTTTACATAAACAATTCACTTTTGAGAAGAATTTAAGAACTACACCGTAATGGAAAAAATTTACATACTTATTAAAGAGGGAGTCATCGATTCTGGAGAAATTATTATTTGTCTGGAGACAAATAAATCCACCCCCCGCAATGCTGCTTCTGAAGCTTCACCCTCCAAATTCATAGATGTGTATTGCCAAGGCAACAACACTAACAACTACACCCCCTTCTCCCCCTCCCCGCCCTCGGCCTGTGTTTGGCTGGAATATGCATCCTGTTACTGACCGGAAGGAATAGTATTGTGCGGCTCGGTCCGAGCAACTTTCTTTGTTTCCCCATTTACAGAGCCAAGGCTGTGTATTAGCACCAGATTTTTTTTTCAGTGCACATGCTTAGAATTAGAATAGATTAGAATCGATGACTGCGCCTTTAACTGGTATGTCATGCTTTCAGGTGGTCTATTAAACCCGTAGTGGAAAAGTCCATGGGGAAAAATGAGAGAAATATTATTAATTATTACTACCTAATTAATTATTACTAAATTAATGTACATTGTATGTGCTCCTTTAACTGTTCATGAGTGGGAATATTCTAAATATTCAGTTTTAGTATTTAGTATTCACAGGCAGGATTATGACAACTTCCTGTTAATGTTCAATTTTTTAAACAAGTGTTCCCTCAAATCTTTGCATTTAAATACGTGTTGGGAAATAAATATGAAAATGGAAAAAAAGGAAATGGAAATTTAATGACTCCAGTACTGCTGCAAATCCTGCAATCCTGTTTCGTGAAAACCCTCTGAACCATCTCTTATTGAAAAACAAAGCGCATCTGGCACCAGATGACACAAAGTTATTGCACTTCTTAAACAGTTTATGCCCAAATCTCATCCTCACTTTAGAGGATAATCTCACCTGCAAACTGTAGATTTGTTTCTCACTTGCTGAAGAACTGCTGCTGTAATCATAAAGACTGTTCTGTGCTCATTATTCCCAGTCTGCTCACACTGAACATTATTCAAACTTAATGCTGTTTATCTACTTTTCTACACCTGTATGCAGTAATGATTTATAGTCCCACACTATCTAGTGTCACCTAGAAGAGGACGGATTGCCTTTTGAGTCTGGTTCTTCCTTACCAGTTTTTCTTTGCTTCTGTCGCATCTGGCGTGTTCATTATGAATCTGAATCTACATCCAGATATCTATAGAGCCGCCTTCTGACAATGTCTATTGTTAATACTGCAATACAGAAAAAATGAATTGAACTGAATATTCATCCACCTCAGCATATCCAAAACATTAATTATAATGAACAAAAAACAGGTCTACATCAGCAGTAGAGAATTTCCTGCATTTTTTTTTGTAAAAGTATTTAAATAAATAGAAGCTAAATAGCTTTACCATAATGATAATACAGGTCTAATCGGGTTAGGAGCTACTACAAACGATCAAAAAATATGAATCTTACCGTTAAAATCACTGTCTTTTGTTAACATCATTATCTTATAACATACTGTAAGTAACGGGTCTCGGCTCAGCTGTCTTTATTCGGGAATACCAGCAGGTGGATTAATTTTGGTTTTATGTCCCTAATTCACATAAATCCAGAGTTTTCTGTTTGATTTCACACTAATTACAGTCATGGTAATTAGCGCTGAATCCAAACAGCACAAGGCTGCGATATTTACAAAGCCAAAAAAACAACAACAAAGAGGCGTAAAGCATTTTTGATGCAGGCTCTGAGCCAGGCTCCATTGCTCTGTTCATAAACCCAGGCCCATTTCTGTCAAATTCTTTTTCATTGTATGCTTCTGCTGCCTTTTTCTTTTTTCTTTTTTCTTTTTAGCATTTGTGCTTCTCTTTTGTGTCTCTTTCCATTGGGGTTACTCTCTCTGTACATTTTCATGTGTGTGTCCAACAGTCTGGCTACGTGGAGCTCTATAATTCATTGGACTCACATATGTCTACAACATGATGACGATGACCAGCTTTAGTTGCATTACAAACTTCCTAGTACAGTCTCTCACACTTCCTGTGTGGATCATTATGGTCCCATTCACAGCCTGCTGCTCTTCAAACCCGTGTGATCAATCTGCACATTCACAGAGCGTGATTAGTGTGGCGTTTTTTTGGTTTTGCTTTGTTTTTTTCAATAGCCTAAGTAAATGCTGGCTCAAATGTTCATCATCATTCAGTTTACTCAACTCACACTAATAATCAACTGCCTTTGATTAGATAACTGATCTAGAAGTGATTTAGCATGAACAGAGTTTCAGATGCTTCATCACTTCTGTGCATGTATAAATTGCTTTTCAGAGATAAATTAGAAGACGGCAATGAACACTCCGTTCAATCCTGAGGATATAAAAGTACTGCTTTATAGCAATTCCTTTCATATCCCTATTCCATCTCTTCAGTGCTAGTGCTGGAGACGGTGACATTTCAGAGAACCGTCTTTTTTAGAAACCATTACGCAATCAGATGTCATAGTCTAGTAACAAACAGCTGATGAGTATAAAAATTTAGTACAAAAAAAAAGTTTAGTACAAAAAAAAAAGTTTAAATCACACATTACACATTGGCTAAAATATCCAATGCGAATTCAACCAAACATTTCAAGTTTTTGCTGCAGAAACAAAAGTCCAGGGGGTGGAGTTGGACCTGGGTGGAGTCACACCACAAGTGCAGGGGTGGAGACAACTCAGTGTGTTTCAGACTGGAAAAGTGAGCTGTTGTAAAGCATCTTATGTGCTAGAGATTATGGTAGGGGCTGCTGGTACCAAAGCCCCCCATTTTATTATTTTTTTCTTTTTTTAATATAAGGTTTTAAAAGGGATTATTTTAGATTTTTGTGAGACAGCGACCAGCACCACCTGCCGTCATAAGAAAAATGGTATGAAGCAATGCTGTGGACTATGGGTAATGAGTCCAGCGCTGTACATTCATGAAGCCTATCAGTGACAGTTGTGACAGGTAAGTGCACAGAGCACAACGCCTACTAGATCTGATCTCCATTTTGGCTAAAGGTCGTAACTCGCAATTGCCGACCTTCAATTTGGAAAAGCAAAAGAAAACGCCCCTAAACTCAGAATTCCTAATCGGAACTCAAAACTGTCTCCAAGTACAGCAAGTGACGTTAAATCAACATGCATCATCATTAGCCATAAACAATGCTTAAAATACAATGCTTCTTAGCTTAAAATAAGCTCTGCTATATATCCAAGTTTTTGCTTTAGATCAATCAACATCATATTAATATACATATTCTTGAGGTAATTATACACCAGTCATCCCAGCTAACTGACTAACAAAAGACAAACATGGAGGCATCTTTGCTTTTTTCCCCACTTTGTACCTTGAATGTCACTTTCACAGAGGTTGAAAATGACATCATTTTAAGCTCTGACTTCCCATTCCCATCACAACCATATGTCTTGCTGAACATCTCATTCCAGATTTATTCTCCCCTTTGCTGTTATAATAACCTTCACAATTCTGGGAAGGATGTCCTCTAGATTATTTGAGCATGCTTGTAGGGATTTGCCCCTTCAACCACAACACTATTAGTAAGGTCAGGCATGAATGTTGAGTGAGGATACCTAGGGCATGTTTGTTTTCCAGTTAATCTCAAAGGTGTTCAGTGGGGTTGAGTTCAAGGGTTTGTGCAAGCCACTAGAGTTCATGGCAAACCATGTCTTCATGCACAGGGGCACTGTCATGCTGGTACAGGTTTGGGCCTCTTTGAAGGTAACTTGTAATGCTAAAGCATACAAAGCCATTCTGTACAATTGTGTGATTCCAACTTTGTGGCAATGGTTGGGGAAGACCCGCATGTGGATGTGATGGTCAGGTGTCCAGAAACATTTGGCCATATAGTGTAAGTCAAATGCAGCATAATGTAACGCATCTTTCAGCCCATTTTGGTGACACGTCCATTATACATCATTTGCAGTCATGTTACAATCTCAGTCATGGGTATAATGAATGTTAATGAACTGAATTATTTACTCTATTTACTCCATTTTTCCCTAAAAAGTTTTTAAAAAGTAGTGAAGCTAAGCATTCATTGTCTTCTCAAAGTACAAATTACAGTAATGGACAGATGACAGAAGTGTAAGCTGAGTGTTACTTGGTTGAATGAGAGGGTTACGGCTTTTCTGTTGACCCTGTTTTTATGCAAGGAAGCATTATAGACTTCATGTGTGTGTGTGTATGTGTAATAATTTGGCCCAATACCATTTACAGCATTTAACAAACACCTTTATCCAGAGCAACTTACGGATTATTATTACTATTATTATTATTATTATTATTATTATTATCAAGTTTTTACTTTTACATAAACAATTCACTTTTGAATTATTAACTAATACTTAATTTTATTTATTTATAAATAAATAAATAAATTTTATTTATTTAATAATTATTATTATTACCAGTGAGAGCTAGGTATACTATGTATTGCACACCCATAATAGTTAAGCTCTGTCAAGCTATTATTAGATAGATATAAGATTTTAGCTCTTCCAATTAATATCTCCAACAGCCACCACTGGATTTGGGTTAGGGTTATAAGAGAAGGAGCAGAATGGGAGTATATAGTAAAAAATGATTGAAGAAATACAACATGAGCTCTATCCAGCTCTCAAATATGCTAATGATCCAGCTTACATTCAGAACTACTCCATTTATTGTTTTTGCTGTTCTGAAAAGACCACCATGCCTTTTTGACTGCTGAAAATTGGCTTGAGCTGATAAATGATTTAAAAGCTCTCAAAGAAGGTGATGGGATTTTCCTGAAGATAAATGGCAAGGTCAAGTCGATCAGGGCGTGTTATAAACACTAGTTGAAAGCAGGTCTGGAGCTTTTTTATTGCACTTTAATATTTGAACCCCACCTGTCCTTAATACAAGAACATTCTGTCTGAGGCTGGCTCACAGCATCAAGTTAAAGAAAAGAAAAGAAAAGAAAAGAACCATAGTCTGAGTCAAGTCTGTCCAAATCCAACCACTAACAACCAGTGACCAAATAAAATAAATGCCTGTTACTTCGTAGGAACAATTACAGCATTAGAATATAACAGAGTAGAAACAAAATTGAAGTGAGATTTTAATATCACTCAAATCCATGAAGAAAGTATTAATGATTTCCAAAATAAACTGTAGCACATCGGAATAATCGAATAGCTGCCCTACCTCTCATATGTGTTGTAATGTAATGAGTGTTTAGAATGCTGTTGTTCAATACATCCCCCTATCTTCAGGAGACTAAGTGTTCGAATCCAGACAATGCCACTGCCATCTGTGGCCAGGAGTCCAAGGGAGCATAATGGGCCTTGCTCTCTGTGTGGGAAGGGTGTGTTACTCTCTCACCTGTCAGTCACTGCCACACTAATCAGTTGTAGATGTCTTTTAGCACTTTCCCCTGAGAGGCCTGTGACGTAGAATGAGAAGCATTTAGAAAACATGTGGTGGCTTTGTCTTCATGTGTCTAAAAGGAAGCATGTGCTAGCCATCAGCCTTCTCTATTGGTAGTGATCATGCGATAAAGGATGTTAGCTAGTGAGTGGAATTAGCAAGTGACCAAAATTCTAAGAAAAT
Organism: Parauchenoglanis punctatus; assembly: GCA_030068025.1. Lineage (NCBI taxonomy): Eukaryota > Metazoa > Chordata > Actinopteri > Siluriformes > Auchenoglanididae > Parauchenoglanis > Parauchenoglanis punctatus. The sequence continues at coordinate 9,294,652 of JAQQZU010000011.1, forward strand.
GAGGTAAAAAAAAGTCAACAAAATGGTTAATAAGGTATTAAGGTAATAATTGTAACAAGAACGCTAAAAAATGAAGGAATAAACAGGCTGTCGTGAAATCTGCCCCCAAGCAGTGCCTGGTAAATATTTGGGAATCATCTGAACCCAAGCAAACCTGATATGTAAATAGTCAGGTCCTGTCAGGGTTCAACAGCCACCTTAAACTCCATACAGATGCTGTCCTAAACGCCTACTGATATCAGGCATTTAAATCAATAAAACCTATATGACAAACACTAATCCAATATAATACAGACTACACACTCATTCTGTCTAAGGCTGACGAGCTGGAACTGAAACAGCCACAACATTGACACTGACCTTTTTACCTCAGCCAGTGAATGCACATTATTGACAGAGTGTGTTCCTAATGAGCTGGGATGTGTTACACATGAGCGGGCGAGAGGCCTATATCCAGCTCTCCGATCGAGCGAAGATGCACTGAGAGCTTTACATTCCATAAATACAGCAGCAAGACAAATTTTAGAGTTGCCTTAAAAGTCAAGGAGAGATGTAATCTCCTTGTGCCTTAATGAATGGTGGAAAAAAGCTCTCAGATCTTTTAAGGGCTTTTATCGTCCCTTTGTGAATTACAAGACGGCCACTCTTAAAATGTGAAAAAATGACACTTTTGTTCTCAAGATGTACGCTGACAGAGTGAAATCACTAAAGACTGACATGGTTGCGGTCGCAGCAATCCCTTATCTATTATCACCATGTCTCAGTGTGAGCGCCGAGTCTGCTCTGAGCTCCCCTTTAGAAAACTTCTACAGGACCTCAACTGCTGTCACACACCTGGGGTGATATTATCCAAACCGAAATCTTCAGTAAGAGCTTTTCATCCTGTTATATCATAAAAAGTTTAATAAAACAAACAGAGAAAAAAAATGCATTGTTATTTAACAAAGAAAAATGTATAATTTGTTTCGATGTTTATATTGTCGAAGTCTTCAGCTTTGTAACAGTCAGAGATAATGCTGCAACTTCAAGTCTACTGACATTTTGTGGGAATGAGTGTTTATAGCTGCTATAATGTAATTAACATGAACCAACTTGCTTTGTGGGTGTTCCATAAACTTAAATAATTATTATAAATGGATAAAAAAAAAGACAAGACTTTCTCTAATTAATTTAAAAAATATGTAATTGTTGGCACAGTGCAATAAAATGCTTCCGGATTTAACATAATTGGAAAATAAGCAACTTACAGATCATAACAATAACTCCATTTCATCATGTTTTATTGCTTACTTGGCATTGAATTACTTTTTTGGGGGAAGTAGTGACTCAGCGGATCAGAAACAGCCTTTAATTCTCTCCACAAGGTTATAAGAAATGATTTTCACTGTACTGTACATGTATGTGACAATAAAGGCTTTTGGCCTTTCTTTCTTTTTTTCCGATACTGAAGAAAAGCAACCTCAAAGGAAAAACAGGCAGAAAAAAACCTTGATGAGCAACCATTTAATAATCAAACCAAATAGTATACGTTTCATCAATTCTCACTTTAGTTCATGCAAATCCTAAAATAGAATCTTTTTCCCTTGTGGGTTTGTGTTGTATGTGTGCACTGGTGTGTAAATAATTGCTTCTGTGTGTCTGCTGTGCATGTGCACACGTTGGTAAGAGTAACGTGCTATCATGATTGATTTCCGTGCACAGCGGCAGGTTTGGCCCATGGCTGAATAATTGGTTGTGTTTCCTCCTGCTGGTTGCTCCAGCTGGGAGAGAAGGCATCTCTCAACATTGCACAATGCCACTCTTCTCAGTTCAGGGCTCTTCCACTGCAAAAATCTGCAGCATTTAGGAAAAAAAAGAAAGAAAAGAAAACACACTAGCTGTTCAAATTTGTTTAAGGCAGTCACATTTATAAAGCTTTATTTCAGCCCTGGCTTAGAAACACACCTTAGTAGAAGTACCAGTGTGTCTGTGATAAAAACTTGTGCAGGGAACTGACTGTTCTTGCAGAAAATCAAGGAATGACGCTGACATGACAAACCTCAGTGTCTCACGGGGCTAGAGAACAAGATTGTGTCTTTCTTTCAAAAAACATTATGCAGACTTTTACACCAAGATATAATTAAGATGCTCATGAGCGGGGGTTTGTTACCTGTTCCAGGGATTCACATTTATTTCAGTAATGAAGATTGTGGGAATGAACAATTTCGGCTAAATCAGACACACTCCATCTGAGCCTGGCTTCCAAAAAGAGTTATCTCCCAGCACAGGCAAAGAGATCATAAAGATAAGCTTACTGAAAGAGTGGGACACACAAGAGCTGGAAAGACTCACTGTTTCGACTCATTGGATCGTTCTTCATCTAGAAGATATATATATATAAATATATTAAAAAAAAACATTCTCACTAGCCAAATATCTTTGTCAGTCAACTAGCTAACTAACACACCATATGTTTTTGCATTACTTTAGCTATCACTATTTAGTCAGTTAGGTTTCTGGGCAACAAAAAACATGGGACTAGGCAGCACAATGGAGCTTGGCACTTTCCCTTTACCAGTGGGCTTGTTAATATATTTACGAGTTGTTGACCCCCAAAAAATATTGTCAGCTTGAAGCATAACCATTTACACGATCTTGAATCATAAAAAATATCATACTGAAACAGCTCGGAATTGTCTAGTATCTTTCATACATTGTATGAGCCTTCTTGCTGCGAGGTGACAGTGCTAATCACTGCATCACCAAAGATCCTTTAGTTTTGTTTTGTTTTTTCCTTTAACAGACTAAAGACACTATAGTCCCTCTTTCTTGTTTTCTTATGGCTCACAAGACTAGCCTTGTAAATTCATAGGTCGAAGTTCACCTAGATAAAGTTGGGATGAAGGGAATATAACCACATAAGAAGCAAATGCATTTTTCATATCCCACATGCCTTCCTCTTAAATGAATCCATCAATTTGTATTTGCATTTGAACTGACCACTGCTTTAGCTGAAAAAGCAGAAAAGCATAGTTTTTACGTGTCTCCTGTATTGCCATAGCAACGGGTCAAAAAATCTAAACTGTAAGCTAAACTGTAAGCTACAGCTAAACAGTAGATGTTTAATGCTTTGTGTTTTGTCAAAAAGGAAGAGGAGTACTCTCAGTGCAGCCACATAGCAGTGGAAGCTGCAGTAAAACCCAGCAAGTCCACAAAAAATCATCTCACCACAGCGTGTGTGTCCAACAGGATGGTATGTGGTGGCCCTTCACACGGAGCGCTCCAGTGAGTCAGAGCCTCTGTAAATCTCTATCAGAGCCAGAGAGTGCGCTTGTGACCTCATTAAGAACTATAAAGAGCATTATCGACACTGCTTGGGCCTGGAATTTATGTCTCTCCATTCACACAGACACCCTCTACAACACCAGGGCTTTACACAGGGCACAAAGTATTACAGCCTTTACTGGAGATCTGTGGAGTTATTGCAAATCAAGCCTCAAGAGATCATTTTCCAGAACATGTCCAATGATGATCTAGCTGATATGACAGACAAGGATCGGACCATACACTAACATGTTTTTATTTTTTATAATAAAATTCCTTTTGTTGAATTTTACTTTTCCCAGCTGACTTTAGGCAAGATGTTAATCTATAAACCTAATAAAAACTACCACAGTCAACAGACATCTGTGACTAATATTCAGAGATTTAGCCACTTGAAAGTTTAAAATACTCAGAGTTTTAACTAGTTTATTCAGAGACCATATTCAGAGATTTAGCCACTTCAGTTGTAATGTCACCCAACTTGCATGTGCTACCAGTTCACATGACTTTGGGGTGTGTTCACAGCATTGCCACTACATAACCGGGAGCAACCTATTCAATATACTCTCATCCATAAACTACCATTTGAGCTTTAATATAATCCTGAACATAACTTAGCCCTTTCAGATATGGCAATGCTATCCATTTGGGGGGACTCTGATAGATAGCCTAGCAGCTAATTCTCAGCTAAAGGAAAATAGGAGAATGTTGAAATCATTTTCCAGGACAACACATGATTTTCCAGGACATTTTATTTTTTCTCTCATTTTCCATGCATTTTCCATTATTAGAAAATTGGTCCGTGGTTTTCCAGATTTTCCATGATGCATGGGAACCATGCTCAACAAAACAACTCAACAAAAAAAGCCTTTAGCAAGGCATCCATCCCTGCCCAAACTCATTTCGGTTTGTTAAACCTGATTTAACATAACTATACCAAATGGCCCTTTCCTCCATCTAAATTGAGCTAGCAGGGCTAAAAATAACCCTCAATCACACACAGCCTGAAGAGATTCCTGCAAGTTAGGATGGGAAAGAGGACAAATTTGCACACCACATCTTCATCAACCTTGGATTGAAGGTTTGGAGATGGCACAGCGAGGAAAATGGGTTATTTAAAGTTATTACAGGAGACAGACACACATGTATCAGTGGAGATACTGAGCATGACGTATGACTAATGCTATTCAGGTAAAAAAAAGTCCTGTGTCTGATCGCCTCAGGCACAAAGGTCCACAAGTATGACCTAGTCATCCTATTAGTAAGCTGCTTCCTCTACCAGCCTGGATAAATTACCTTATCTCCATGGTAACAGTATACACTGTTCAGCGCTCAATGGAGAGCCTTTTGTATCACACGGAAATGCCAAACTTGCATGCAAACCGAACAAAGACACAGATCTACACTTGCATTGTAATTAATAACGATTTTTAAAAATGCAGCTTGTCAGGTTATCGAGACACTATAACACTAATTAATAGACATTAATACCCAATAGACTTTCCTGTCGCTCACATCAAAGCTGCTCTACAGCAGAAGGTGGATTAGCAACAGCCACCAAGTTGAATGAACTTGTGGGTTTGGTGAAGGTGTGAGGTGTTTTGGGAATTCTGAACACTTTAGCAAATACTGTGTTCATGACTGCTAAGATGTTGCGATTAATTTTAGCTTGACATTTTTCCAAAAACCTCCAAATAACATGCCACATGTTATTGGATGTTTCAGATTTTTTTTAATATAAATTAATAAATATGTTATTGAGCACATGTACTGTTTTTCTTTTTTCTTTACTTATTGTTTTTTTCCCCCTTCTGCTTCACTTATTCGTTTTTTTTTCTCCATCTGTCTTCCGAGTAGCATAACTATCCATGGTAATATATAAAAATATATACTTTTATAAATTCATAATTAATAATGATTATTATTAAATGCTCATATCCATTATTTATTATGCTAGCTAGTGAACTGGAGGCAAAGCTGCTATAACCTATAAAAAGCTATATAAAAGCTTATATAAGCTGCAAAAAAAATATAAGAGAAGTTTAGCATTCAAGATGTTTATAAAAAAGAAGGAAAGGAAAAAAAAGAAAAGGCCAGTAATAATAAGTTACTCATTATTATTCATTAATTAATTCATTAGTTAATTAATGCAGACCACAAATGTGGTTTCAGAAGGATGTCTAGGGTCAGTGTTAGCATCTTAAGTCAACTACAGTAGTCTGTGGTTGTTTTTTGGGGGGAATTTTTTATTATGAATGAAAAACATCATCGTATTTCATTTGTCCTTGCTGTGATTGTTATCTCACAAGAACACAACCAGTTCCAAAGCATTCAGTGACTTAAATTGGAGAGAAGCCTTCACCTGTATTATGTATTTTCTGCACCACTCGGGCAAATGAGCTCACAACCTTAAGGGGTGTATCAATATCACGAAAGCTTACACTGCTGTTGAGTTGGGAATAGAAGTAATTGAAGTAAACAAACCCGCTTTTCATTTAAAGTCCATTTTCGAGAATTCCCATAAAAGAACAAGTGAAAAATGTTCGGGGAGGTGTTGGTTTTTGGTTTCTTTTTAATTTTCTGAGCGTGTTTTGCTGTTTCATGCCTTAGGTTAAATCACAACAAACTTGCACTCAGCAGGATATAAACCAAGTGAATTGGAGTGTCAGAAAAAAAATTTTACTCTTCAAATACTATTTGGATTTTCAGAATAAAAAAAAAAGCAAAACATTCTCACTAGAACACCCTATGTTCTACTTTTAGTCTGTAGTAACACATATTTCCTTGTCATGTGACATAGGAAAACAGGGCATCACCAAGGATTTCACGCTATATCAGGGATCCTCAACTGGTGGACAGCTCTCTGGATGCGTACCCAAGCATTTGACATCTTGCCTTCTGTAGTAGACCCTCTGTTGTGGCTAATCACCTGCATTTATTTAAATTATGTAGCTGAAGACAGCTCGTTAAAAAGAGGAACAGTTTTCACATACTTTCATATACTATACTGCCAAAAACTGCCTCACCATCACATTTATATTTGCTTTTTTAAACATCCCATTCCAGATTTAATTCTCCGCTCTTCTAAGAAGGCTTCCCATCAGATTTTGGAGCATAGCTGTGGGGATTTGTGCTCAATCAGCCACAAGAACATTAGTGAGGTCAGGTACTGATGTCAGGTGAAAAGGTCTGGAGAGCAGACAGCATTCCTGTTCATTCTAAAGGTGTTCAGTGGGATTGAGAAAGGGCTGTGTACAGGCCACTTGAGTTCTTCTAAACCATCTGTGGCAAATGATGTCTTCATGAACCTCACTTTGCGCACAGGGGCACTGTCATGCTGGAGTATGTTTGGGCCTTTACATACAAGCATGCATACAATTGTGTGCTTCCTACCTTGTGGCAACAAACAGGGAGGCTTACATGTGATGGTCAGGTGTCCACAAACATTTGGCCATATAGCGTAGATTTTTTATTTCATTTCTGGTCTGACTAGGGAAGAGATGATATGGCTTATTTATAAAAAGTTAGACGACACAAACGGAATGTTTAAAGATGATTTGAGAAGTATTTATTCTCCACATTAAGTTGAAAACAGCTGTCTCATCTATTCAGAGTTCATGGCACTTGTCCAAAGTGGTAATGAGAAGCTCCAGTGCGAAACTTAAAAAAAAACTTAAAAATTTTAAACTAATGTGTATTTTTACAGCCATGAACTAATTACTACTGGTTAAACATTAAAAGGTAACTGCTGTCACCATTCTGCTGCTTATCCAGAAAGAGACTTTTTTTAATCACACTATAAAATTTATATAAGCCCAACTTATACTGTTTGCACTACAAGATTAGTCCAAAAAAAAAAAAACCCCACCATATATACGTTCAGGTTCCACTAATAAATCAAAGAACCTGACTCTCAGAACCTGAGATCCTGGAGATTCTTGTGAACATAAGTGACTTCAGATAAAAACAAACATGCTGGACAATCATTCATCTCAGCATGCAGTTGCTTGGTATTTATGCCACAGTGCTGTTGAATTCTTGAATCCTTTTGGCCAGAAGGTGTTGAATAATTTCCCATAACAGCAGCTTTGACAGTATTTCCAACTGTAATGCAAATAATAGGTTTATATTAATGCGCTTGTTTACCACATTATCATTTCTATAGTACCAACTAACAGCTAATTTCCAGGGCGGATGCTCCACATAATCTAAGACTAATAATAAACAAACAACAACAAAAAACATGTTGTTATTGAACAAAGGAAAATGATAATGGTTGAAATAGTGAAGTTTTCTGCGAGGAAACCTTTAATATTTGTGGAAGAAGCCTTCAGCATTAGCACTTTGCAGAGGCCAGTAAGAATGAATATGTATATTTATAAAATCTGTAGTTTCCTATAATAGGAAAAGAGTATTTTCCTATAATAGCATGCTCCATTGTGTTTTAGTCCCTTACTTGTTATGACACAAGACAAATATGTTGATGGCATGGTCATATAAGAGAAAGCATGACCAGTTTTGCCCTCCTCACTTACACTGGCTGTTGTACACACTGGGGTCATTTCTGACGAGCAGGAAGATGACGGTGAGTCACGCGGGCAGAGTACAGAAGAATGTAGCCCACAGGTCAAGTAGACGAGTGCAAATGCGTATTACACAGCCTCTGACTGACAGCAATAGCCTGATGGCAAAGAGGCAAGAGAGCTGAAGCAGAAGAAAGACTGTATCTTTACCCTGCCGTGCCTGGTGCATCCTGTTAAACTGACAGCAACTGGCACAAAAGCAGAAAAGGTCTCATCTCTAGAATGCCTAATGAAAGAGCTTGTCTGTTTGTTTTCCATTAAGACTATGATAAGATATAATCAAATGTTTCCTGAAACCACTGCTGCCATTTACCTCCATGTAAAAATATGATTAACTTAGGTAAACATCTTCCTGGCATAAGACTTGCTCAGCTTGTCCTGAAGGTCTTCTAGTAGATTTGGACACACCATCAGGAACTCACTCATCTTCAGTAAGAGCTTTATATTGCTCAGGGTTGTGATGGATCTAAAGCCTATCCCAGGAACACTGGGTGTGAGACAGGAATACGCTACCTGCTGCACCACTATGTCACCCCAAAATCATGCAATTGTATTTATTTCCCCCCCCAAAATCATAATTTCCTAAGCTCAGAGATTGAAAGTGTGCGACTTATTACCCAGTAAGCATCATCTGGTATACTGTATATGCTTCATTTAACAAAACAATGGCTCCCCTTATGGGAAAGTCAGAGAAAGAGAGAGAGCAAAAGGGAAATAAAAAGAAAGTCAAAATAGAAGAGAAAATGAAAAAGTCCAAGATATTAAGGAAGGAAAGAAGATAATATATTTGTTTTGTTGAAATACATGAAATCATGAAATACATTGTGAAAAAGCAGTTCTGAATTGCTCATGGCCCCCTTGTGTGCCAACTCGCATAAGAACATGTGCGCCTGTGTGTGTGTGTGTGTGTGTGTGTGTGTGTGTTTGTGTGTGTGTGTGTGTGTGTGTTTTACTGTGCCTGCTCCTCCCTGCTCACTTCATTCACTGAAGAAGAGCCGGCCGTGTAATTAGAAAGCACACATATATGCATGGCCAGGCGCTCTGCCTGCAGCCCATATAATTGAAAGTATGCCGTGTGTCATGTGACTTAGGCTTACAGCAGCTGTTGCTCAACTTCCACTGCAATGAGTGAATACTGTGCACCAGGAAATGGTAGAGGCAGTAATCTACATTTATGTTTAAATATCAGGCACTAGTAGTAGGCTGTGAAGTAGTGGAACTAGCGATCCTATCATAGCACCATTAACCCAAGACACTCAGTATTTACACAGGAATTAATGCTACAATTCATAAATGCCATATCTTATTTTTAGGGCATCGTAGGCTACACAGGTATGTCATTGGTTGACATAAATGCTGTGTAAAATACTGTGTATCATATTGTGGGGAATATATTATGCTGTATTTTAGCTTCTGTATATTGTTCAGTAAAAATGCTAGGTAATTTATATGTCCTGTTCAAATTCACATCAGTAAGATTATGTTATATTTTGTGGGAAAAGAGGATTTTTTTTTGTGCTTTTTCTTCAGTATATAGACACTTCAGGAAGTGTTTGGTTTTTTTCAATAATCTCTAATTGAGTTTGTAGCCCAGTTAATGCTTTCAGACATGTTATGCTCAAATGACCTACTCATGATCAACTTATATAAACAAAAATATTATACTTGGTCATTCATTTATTGAGGAAAATGATCCAAAATTAAATGTGTAACTGGCAAACTTATGTGAACCTTTGATTTCAGTATCTGGTGTGACCCCCCACCCCTTGTGCAGAAATAACTGTAACTAAATGTTTCTGATAATTATTGATCAGTCCTGCACATCAGCTTGGATGAATTCTAGCCCATTCTTCCATATAGAACGGCTTCAACTCTGGGATGTTGGTAGGTTTCCTCACATGAACTGTTCACACAACAATTCTCTTGGATTAAGGTCAGGGCTTTGACTTGACCATTCCAAAACATTAATTTTCTTCTTCCTTAACCATTCTTTGGTTGAACAGCTTGAGTGCTTTGGGTCGTTGTCCTACTATGTGACCCGCTTTCTCTTCAGATTCAGTTCAGATGTCCTGACATTTTCCTTTAGAATTCACTGGTATAATTTCGAAGTCATCAATGATGGTAAGCCATCCTGGCCCAGATGCAGCAAAACAGGCGCAAATCATGACACTACCACCTCCATGTTTCACAGAAGGATATGGTTCTTATGCTGGAATGCAGTGTTTTCCTTTCTCCAAACATAACACTTCTCATTTAAATCAGAAAGCTCTATTTTGTTCTCATCCATCCAAAAATTTTTCCAGAAGCCTTCTGGCTTCTCCTTGTGATCTTTCACTGTAGATGAGCAGACAAGCAGCAATGCTCTTTTCAGAGGTAATGCACATTACTGTTGTTCAGTGTTCTCCTGATGGTGGACTCATGAGTATTAACATTGTGATAGCCCATGAGAGAGAGGTCTTTAGCTGCATAAAAGTTACCCAGTTTTCTTTCGAGACCTCGTGGACTGTTACACAATTTGCTGTTGGAGTGATCTTTGTTGGTTGACCACTCCTGGAGAGGGTAACAATGATCTTAAATTTCCTCTATCTGTCTGACTGTGTACTGGTGGAGTCCAATCTCTTTAGAGATGGTTTTGTAACCTTTTCCAGGTTGTTTGTTTTGTTTTTTTTGTTTTTTGCTTTGTTTGTCATAATACTTTATATAAAACAGGGTGCCCTGTCAACACCTGATGGTCATCCCAATGATTGAAAACACCTGACTCTAATATCACCCCCAAATTAACTGCTAATCCTAGAGGGTCACATACTTAACATATTGGATTATGTTCCATCCATCCATTATCTATACCGCTTTATCCGTCTGGGTCGCGGGGAAGCTGGAGCCAATCCCAGCATCTTCGGG
>JAQQZU010000011.1:9351726-9372187 GCA_030068025.1 Parauchenoglanis punctatus
GTGTTGTCACCTTCGGTTGCAGCCTCCCTGAACATATGCCAGTCAGTGTGCTCAAAACAGTCCTGAAGAGCAGAGATTGCTCCTGCAGGTCAGGATCTCACCTCCTTCAGAACCAGTTTTGTGCGTCTGATGAGCGGACTGTATGCTGGCATTAGCATAACAGTGATGTGGTCTGAGTAGCCGAGGTGGGGGCGGGGCTCCGCGCAATACGCGCTGGGAATGTTTGTGTAAACAAGATCCAGCGTGTTTGCCCCTCTCGTTGCAAAGTTCACATACTGTTGGAACTTTGGGAGCACTGACTTGAGATTTGCATGGTTGAAATCTCCGGCGACGATAAACAGTCCATCGGGGTGTGCGTTCTGTAGATCACTAATTGCCCTGTACAGCTCCCCAAGCGCATCCTCGTGGACTTCACAAATCTTCCAGCTTTATTTTACTCTCATGCAACCTGATCGGTCAGGATGTAAAAAAGAACTGGCTGTGACTCGTTTCTGGAAAAAAAAATGTACAATTAAATAGTTTGTACTGTGTTATTCTACTTATGCAACAGCCATTTGCCAATGATTATAGTGTTTAATTTGTTGATGAACAACACATTTTAATGGTTTATAGTTAGATTTAATGTTGTGGAACATCCGAGAGACAAGTTAGTTCCTGTTATCACTTATGTTATAGTTATTCCCTCACCAGTCTTTCCTTCTCTCTCTCAGCTTTCTTTTTCTTTCTTCATTTTTTTTTTTTTTTACAAAGGAACTGAAAAGCACAAACTTTTCAGAAGCTCTTCTATCCCGAAGACTTTCACATACTGGGAAACTTTACCTAGCACCGTGACTGTTACAAAGTACTAACAACCAAGACTCCGTCCATAAATGTTAAAAAAATTTCTCCTAATAAAATGTATCACCACATCAATGACTGTACATTATTAGATTTATTAGGTTTTAGATTACATGGAGAGTTTGCATTACAAGTCCATTTGTATGAGCTGTTACTATAGGAACAATGACCTATTAAACAAATGTCAGTCAATACATGCACAATAACATTGTTATTTACCATAATGTTTTATGATGTATACATTTCTATGGTGGGAGCTTAAAAAACTGTTACACCTAAGACTGTCTATCACATGCCTGCAGTTTGATTGGCAGTGCACCTGGCATTGCAGGTGGCAAGTCCACAGGATTGCTCCATGACACAATTCATGTTGTGCTTAACCAGGTTATGTGGGTGGCCCAGTCACTTGACGCTTGCTTACAGACATGACAGCCAGCCTGGTTCATAGCTCAGGTTTGTGGATGAAGCTTTGTTTATAGTTCAAGCTACATTTCTATCCTCACCTATAATTACATGCTGTGTAGTGATGGAAAATATAATGTTGCGAGTACAGCTGGCAGAAGTGAGGGTTCTCAGCAGGGTTGCTGGGCTTACTCTCTGTGATAAGTTGAGTTAAAGTTGTCAAGTTAAGCTTGACAATCCAGGAGAGCCTTAGAGCTGTATTAGACATGTGTCACAGGACAGAGACCCCATGGCAGACCCAAGATCTACTGGATAGAGAAGTCTGGGCTGACCTTCTAAGATAGTTGCCTCTGCAACACCTACCAGGAATGACAGATGGAAAATGAACAAATGAATGCATGATTGAATGAATGAATGATAAACCAGCATACTAAACTGGTCACTTAGTGTATATAGTTGTGTGTTCAGAGTCCATGTGAATATAGAGGTGCAATATTGTATACATGCACAGAAATTAGATTATGATCAGTTTTACTCAACATGACTTGATTTGTAATCAGATGCAAACTGATTATAGGGAAATTGTTGCTGGTACTAATATGGTACTGATTACATTGAGAATTTAGTTTAGTGCATCATAGTGATATAAGAGCAAAACCTCATGCCCTTTTTTTTTGTCCTGTGACTACAGTAAGCTCCAGTACATGTATTTTCTAAGTCCTCCCACCTCTGGGCCACTGGGCCAACCCTGGGCAATAAACAGAGGTGAGGAGAGATCACATACTGCTTACTTGGCAAATGTATTTAAAGATTTATTGATTAATTGATTGTCTTAATCATATACCCACAAGCTAGCACCTGCTGTACAGCCACTCTGCTCTCCTCTCAAGCAGAACATTTTAATTGAAGTCACAACTCTCTTTCTCTTACATTTTCTCTCTGTTTCTTACTGGCATACACACACACAATTCTGGTTCAATAGTGCCTTTATGAATTCATATGAGTTCACCATTGATTCATGATTGAAGTTTTATGTTTTTAATAAAATGTTTTTCCCTGCTGGGAAACAGTATACAATCTGCACACCATACAAATTATCATGTTATGATTACACACACACACACACACACACACACACACACACACACACACACACACACCATTAATCTAAGTAACCAAATGGAAACATTTTAACTCTTGAAATATTTTAAATTAAAGCTGCCAAATGTCCCAACAAGATCAAAACTATCAGGTATTCATATCATTGTGGGGACCATTTGGTCCTGCCCTCCCTCACACACATGTACACACACTCCTTCAGAGCATCCTTTGTGCTTTTCCTCTACAGCAGGGACCTAAGCTCTTGAGTCACATTTACAGATTGTCATTTGCATACGACTCTGTGCCCTTGTTCTTCATGATGAGAGGAAGAGGAGGCTCTGTGTGTGTAGCAGCCTGAGGAGCTTATAGGCTTTAATGCCTCTGAGAACTGAAGATAATGCACAGGAGGAGAATGTGGCAGGCATGTGTCATACTGCAGCACAATGCATTAACCTCTGTTAGCGCCAGACTTGTAAAGAAAGTGCATCTCTCTCTCTCTCTCTCTCTCTCTCTCTCTCTCTCTCTGACTTTCTTTCTACCTGTCTTTCTCTCTCTTTGATTGGCTGTCTATTGTTGGTTTATGACAGTGTTTACCATATCAGAACACATTCCAAGTAGAACCCTTTTTCAGAATATATGTACCCTAAATGAACCCTTCAAGGGTGTTCGGAGTCAGTTTGGCTAAATGTGTATTAAGAAAAAATAATTACCAATAAATTTGTAATATAACTATTTTCATACCATACACTTACTCAGTTAATGCATAGACTCAACAGAGGGACACTGGAGAATCCTTGAGGGTTCTAGATCATTTAAATGTGTAAATTCTCATTTATTCATTATAATGATGTCATCTCTGATACCTTTAGGTCATATTGAAATTGTGTTGCAAAGTGAAATCTACACTCTTTGAAAAAATCCTCAGTGGTTCATTGGCTAGCAAGAATGGGTTCTACTTGGAACTCTTTCTGTTGGAAAATGCTTTGTTATAAGGTTCTACCTAGAACCTTTAAGGGTTCCCCAGAGGGACAAGTGAAGAACCCTTACATTGCTGAATGTGAAGGGGAGACGGTGGGAACTGGTATAAACCTGATACACTGACACTGCATTTTTGCCTTGCTGGTTCTCTTTATCTCTCCCTGTAGACTGCAGTGGAGAGCAGCTTTACAGGAGAGTGCTGCTTCTGTGAGCCAGCTAAGAGTATAGCATACATTCATGTGCTCACTCACTGGAGGAATTAAAATGCAGCATGTGTTTATTTGTTTTATTTTACTTCAAACCCTACATCTCATAAATCAAATGTCTGTGTGTTGTGATTAGAGCTTGTATCATTCATTACTCTTTTCCTTGTATTTCTTTCCTCACACACTCTATCTCTGCCCCATGATTTTATCTAGGCATAAGAAACATTTTAATCTGTTCTTTTTTTAAATTACATGTATACAAGACCTGTTGAATAGACAATTTGTAACTCACTGTGAAACAATGAAACATAATGAAACAATGAAACACTCAATATGTGAAATTCAGAATGTAATTTGATAATACAGTGTTACTCAGAAAATAGCCAGAAGAGAACCCCAGTGTATTTGCTCCTCAACGTGTAACAGCTTTGATTAATAATTTAACTGTAAATTACCTCAGTCAAACTCCTTATGGCACTTTTTTGTTTTTAGGTGTTGTATTTTTGTAGGTATTTCACTTGTTTTTCTTGGGTTGTGAAAATTCAGTTTAATCTCAAGAAGTGGATTATTTGTTAATTTTTAAGATGGGGTTGAGTGAGCAGGGAGGCATGATGGAGCAGCAGATTACCACCTCACAGCTCTGTGAACCCAGGTTTGATCCTGAGCTTTGGTTACTTTCAGTGCAGGGCTTCTCTCTATGCTCTCCCTGTGTCTGTGTGGGTTTCCTCCAGGTTTTCTGGTTTCCTCCCATCTAGGTAGATTGGCAAAGATAAACTACCTCTGAATATAAATGATTGTATGAATGTGGGTGTGCACAGTGCCCATAGATGAAGTGGTGTCCCATCCATGGTACATTTCTCCCTCATGCCCAGTGATTTTGGTACAGGTTCCTGAATAACTGCAGTTTCAACAATTATAAAGTAGTTACTGAAAGTGAGTGAATGATTGTTTGGTAAGAGAAAAAAAAGATATTTTATATTTTTCAAACACAGTTTTATATTACTAATTTTATATAGATGAATGAAGGCACAGTAATGTCCGCAGAAAGAAAATAAAATGACCCAAAGAAAAATACAGAAACAAAATAAAAGAGAACACTGAATGTGAATGCAGATATATAAGTATTTAGAGATTTCTAGCTATACGGGGTATAAGCTTAGAGCCCCAAGTCCACAAGGGGGCCCTGTAAGGATGTGAGATTGAATATATACAGTATATACAGAGGGCAATTATGATTACGATTACGAATTACTGCTTGGTTCCCCAAAGATTCAGAAAAAGCCCTGACCCAGTTTAATTTTTTATTTTGTCGACCTTCCAAGAAGGTGTAAAACTTTGAAAAGCTACTGGAAAATAAGATTGGAACTAAAATTTGCTGAAAAATTATAACGTTTTCCTTCAGGGTTTTGCTGGGTCATGTTGTCGTATCTTTCTCATTTCATATAGTACAATCCAAAAAGCTGCTGATTTATTTTATTGTACCAACTGTCTGAGAAAGTAGGTGGATACAAATGCAGAATAAAGTTTATTAAACGAAAACCAGGCAGGCAATTACAAAATGTTTGGCAAAGTACAAAAAAAAAAAAAAACAGGAAGAAGGTAAGATCAAAAACCAGGGCATGAACATGAGAAACAAAGGCTTAGTAAAGTCAGGCACAAAATACATAAACAATACCTTGCAAATGAACATGTGAACAGAAAGTCTGTACCATGAGCTGTGACTTGGAACAGGTGTATATAATTAGGAATCTGGTGAGTGTAAAGGAAGTGTAGTCCAGAAGTGCTTTTGGCACTGATATGACAGATCCCTGCCATAACGCATGGCTCCTGACACATGGAACAAGCAGAAAGGGGACCTGGACCACTTGGCGAGACAACCCTCAGCCTATGGGCAAACATGATTCCCTGGGAGTGATACACCATCACAGCTGGCAGGAGGTGAGATATCCTCCATGTTGTAGTAGGACAGGGCTATCCTCTCTGCTTAACTGAGGGGTGGTGTGACCATTGAGGCGGAGCACAAATATGGAGTGATGGTCACAGCAGAGCTAGAGAAGGGGGTTTAGCCTAAGGCAGAACCCAAGGGAGAAGCAACATCCTGCACAAAGCCAGAGCCTGGGTTTGTCCTCCCCTCTTTCTTCTCCACCACCTCCATTATCCTTTTTCTGGATACACTTCAAATTCATGCTTATGAGGCCTTTGGCACCTGGGTAACCTGTCTGACAAGCTCCCCAGATCTAGAGCCTGGCATAGTTTAAAGTGCCTGCTCTTCCAAGACAGGAAAAGGAACAGACAGAGGATGGCTCTGCATGAACATGGAGTGGAGTAACGTCTTTGCTGGAGTCTGGTGATGATGTCCTCAGCTGAGCAGAACAGCAGGATGATGACTTTTCTGTGGAGCTGGCAGACAGAGTGATGTACCCAGTGGAGCAGAGAGGTGGAGTGATAACCTCAATGAAGCAGGCATACAGAAAGATTTCCTTCATTGAGCATAAAGGCAGTCTGGTGAGTCTGGTGGCAGAGTGACATCATCCCTGAAGCGAGAAGGAAGTGTAACTACATCATCCTCAAATGCACGAGGCAGAATGATAACATCTTCCCTGAAGCTAGGAGGCAGAATAATGAAATCATTTACTAAGCCAGGAAGTGAAATGATGACATCATCTTTGAAGCTAGAGCTTTGATGTCATCTTTGAAGCCAGGCAGGGTGATAACATCATCTTCAAAGCCAGAAGACAAACTGATACCATCACTCCTGAAGCCAGGAGGCAGAGTGAGCTCTGGAGAGGCGGTTGCCCTGTCAGCCTCTGGCATGAGCTCTGGGATAGCGGTCTCCTTGGTGGCCTCTGAAGTGAGCTCTTCATTGCATGCTGCCCCGTCTGTCTCTGGAGGGAGCTCTTTGTTGGAGGCTGTCCTGTAAAGCTTTTCACTGGAGGATATTCTATCAGCCTCTGAAGGGAGCTCTAGGGTGGGGGCCACCATGTTGGCTTCTGGCATGTCCACACAGGCTTCAGTCCCCTTCACCCACAAAAGAGTTTCTGGGGGTTCCTCCTTCCCAAGGGCTCACAACAGCCAATTCAGCATGTCCTCAAAGTTTGTGGAGTCTCTGAGGCATGGGTGCTCAAAAGTGACAAGAAAGTTGAGCCAGGACAACTTGAACTACACCCACTCTATTTCTTCTTGCTTGGGGTCCATCAGGCTCACATAGCAGAGCTGACAGTGGATACAATACCAGTTTGGAGTGTACTCAATGCCCTCATAGGGAGCTGGCATATCTATCCACCATCGATGAGGGAACAGAATGGAATTGAATCCTGGCATGGTGAACACTGTGTAGTTTTGTGTCCACTTTCCTGCTGCATCCTCCTTAAAGTCGAATTATCTGTTATGTCAGGGAGATAGAGGTGGATGCAGCTCCAGTCAGTGGGGTTTATTGCACACTATATCACCCAGGCAAACAAATCCATAATGGTAGGCAGAAGTCAGAAACAAAAAGTAGTCAGGTGAATGGCAAAAAGTGCAGAGCAAGCAAATACAAAATACAAAAAACAAAAAACAGAATGAGATAAAAACCAGGAAATAACACACAGGAATTGTGGCCTGGCAGATGACAGGTATGACACATGGAACATAGGACACACAAGAGTTTAAATACACAAAACAATCAGAGGGCAACAAGAAACAGGTGTGATTGATAATGACACATGAGGACTAACAAACAATAACAAGAAGAAGGAGATGAGACATGAACCAAAATGAAAGCACATGTAAACAACAAACAATGCAGAAGTCTGATGTGTGCTGTGATAAGCGCAGCAAGCCACAGGGCGCAGAGCTCAGCATGGAGAGGATATACCTGACACCTAAACATAGAAATAAAGTATAAAATAAAATAAAACATAAAAATGTAAAAAAAATATAATAATACCTTGCAAATGAAGATGTGAGTAGAAAGTCCTTTTATACTGTAAGATGTGACTTGTGAAACATGAAACAGGTGTGTGTAATCAGGAATTTGTTTTAGCGTGAACAAGTCTGTAGTACTTGAAATCATGTGACTGGGGGCGCGCAGTGGCTGATAGGTACTGTAGTTCTGAAGAGTATTCCAGAAGCGTTTTTCAGCACTGACATGACACCAACAGTAACAGATATCAGATAAGATGTCTTGATGGCCACTGAATTGGACACATTGGTCTTTGTTATCTACATTAAATAAATTAGTTCTGAAATCATAACTTTTGCCAATACTATATGTAAGTAACCCCAACTCAACCTAGTCAGCTGAATTCCCCTTATTTTTTTGCATCATATGAAAACTTGTTTTAACCACAGATGCCAGGTCAGAAATTAACCCCGGTCTGAAACACATTCATTGTATTTTTTCCATGTTTACTTTTATATTTGTACATGTCTGCTTTCTCTAGTTTTATTTGCTTGATAATATTACATACATATAACTGTTCTCCATGTCTGGACACAATATATTCAAAACTGTAGCAAAGAATTAAACTCTTCTTTTCTCTTACAATAAGGGTTAAATTCTACCAGTCCAGTAACATGGCTGACAAGGAAAAATTGTTAAGGATATGCCTCATCAGACACACTAATCAATATTTACACGTAACAACATTTATGCAATATATTTTCACACACCACAGCCTATTACATTTATCTTGACATATTGATAAGAAAGATAGGAAAGTAATAAAGTGTCTTCCAGAAAAAGCACAATGGTCCTTTGGTACATCTGTGCCTAATGCCTAATGGCCATAGCTCTGGATGTTAAAGAGCAAAGCTTAAATATGTTCATCTTGAGTAAGTGCTTTATCCTGTGAACCCCCTTGTTGATTTTAGACTCTTTTCATTATTATTATTATTATTATTATTATTATTATTGTTGTTGTTGTTGTTGTTGTTGTTGTTGTTGTTGCACCTCACTTCTAGAGGAGATTGCTTTATAGAAGTCTGCAGGCTTCGAGGTACTTCATTCTTTGTTCAAATATGTAGGTGATGGTTTTGGTGGAGGTTTGACAGAATCTGCAGGTGCTGGGGGTGGTGGGGTTGATCCTGTTCTTGTAATCATTTAGAAGGCAGCAATATCCGGATCAGAGTTGGGTAAGAATGGTTTAGGTTCTGCATGTGAGACAAGTTTCGTCAGTCTGTATGGGTGGGGTTCTTTTGAGAAGTTTGCTGGGGCCTAGTGATTTGATGTTTTGATGATGGTGTAGTTGATGTTGATTGTGTTGATGTTGGTGTCATTGTTTGCGAGTCTGACAAGTTGGTATGTATTAAGGATTTTTCTGATATTTCGTACTTGGTTATCTCTTTGAGCTGTTTGTTGAAGTGAAGGGATGAAATAACTTTTTTATTTCTGTCTTGTTTCAATGTGTGTGTGAGGTGATGTTGTGGGTGTTCTGTGAGAGAG
The DNA here is from genome assembly GCA_030068025.1 of Parauchenoglanis punctatus. Lineage (NCBI taxonomy): Eukaryota > Metazoa > Chordata > Actinopteri > Siluriformes > Auchenoglanididae > Parauchenoglanis > Parauchenoglanis punctatus. The sequence continues at coordinate 9,360,676 of JAQQZU010000011.1, forward strand.
AACTTAGCAAATAATTGTGTGCCCAATATACTGTATTAATGTGATTTTTTTTTTGGGAGCACTTTGGTTTCTTGATGTAGGTGGTTTATGGGTGCCATTTGGAGATTACATGTGCAGATTATTCTGTAGTGTTTTTTAGCTTGGTCTTATTTGTCTGAGACAAAACAGGGTACCAAGCTGCATCACTGTATTCAATCACTGGCTGGACAAAGAGGTTGTAGATGGTGAGCATTAAATCTTTGTCCTGGCTCCATGTAAGGGCACTGAATGCTTTGAGTATGCTTATTCTGCCCTTGGATTTGCTTGTGATGTTCTTTGAGTGGTGTGCAAATGTGCAAATGTTCTTTGTGTGGTGTGTGATTATTGTTGAGGGTGAGTCCTAGTATTTTTGTTTGTTTGGTTGTTGGAAGGGTAGTGTTGAGTTGGACGTTGGCTTGAAAATTGAACTGATGTGTAAAGAGTTGTTGAGATGATCAGTTGTTGTTAGTTGCCCATTTTTGTAGTGTGTTGTGTGTATGATTGTAGGTTGATTGTTGATGTGTTGATGTTGGTGTGTGGTGATAGTATGGTGATATCATCTGCATAGGTGATGAGTTTGAGGGGTTCTGGTGGGCTGGGGATGTCTGAAGATGTTTAATAGTAGTGGTGAGAAAAACGGCACCTTGTGGGACTCTGTTATTGATGTTGTAAGTTTTGTTCATCATGTTGAGTTTTATTATTTTATTATTATTGTCTCCTGTGCAGAACTGTGCAAACCATCATTTGATGTTGTTGATGTGGGGGCTAGAGTTGTTGAATGTTATAGAGTATGTTGCTGTTGTGCAGGCGGTGCTTGTTATCACTGCTGTTATTGGTAGAGTTGTTGCTCTTGAGGTTCCTGTTGTGAATGGTGTTGAGGCTGGTGGTTGTAGTTGCTTTTATTGTAAACCCGGAATTTTCCAATAAAGTTTTACTGTGTTACTGTGTCAAACACTTTTTCGAAGTTGATAGCTGCACAAAGAGTTCTTGTTGGAGGGTTATTTTTGTTGAAGCCTATAAGGATGTTGTTGGTGATGTTAAGGAGTGCCATTGTCATGGAGTGTTGAGAGAATCCATGTAGGTGTGCAGGTGGTTGGATGTTGATGAGGTCCTTCCTGAGTTATTCAAACAGTTTGGAGAGTGAGTAGAGAAACGTGATTGGTTTGAGGATATGAGGAAGCGTGGTGTGGGAGCGTGTTGGGTTTGAAGATTGGATTGATAATTACTTTCTTCCAGATTTGGGGGATGATGCAGTGAGATAAAGAGTGGTTGAAGAGGAATGTGATGGCTTTAAGGATATTTATTCCTATGTGTTTTAAGTGTATATTTGCAAGTGTGTCTGGTCCTCTGGCAGTATCCTGTTTATTTTTCGATATTTTTATTTTATGATAATTTTGTATTTATTTATTGTAATTTACAATATTTGGTTTAATAGTTTATGAGTATGTTAGATTTATTTGAGCAGGTTGGGGTGTATTTTGTTGGTGCGAATGAGTTTGTGAGAGTGAGGGTGTTGGGTTAGGGCTGTTTATCGCATTAATGGTTTTCCACATTTTTGTGCATGATGTTTTGTAATTTAATTTGGTTATGTATCTGGACCATGTTTTTATGTTTCGGGTTATTCCTGTATTGGGATCCATTAGTGTGCTTTTGCCTTACTTAAACAGATTTATTGTCCAGTATTCTTTATAAAGTCATGATGTTACACACTCTGGCATATTTGGTGGTGGCATGCACCTTTAATGTTAGTAGTCTGCCACACCAGTGAAAGGAGAAGAAGTACCTTAGTGACTTTTTTATGGTGCAGATTAAAAACACAAGTAAATTGAAATGTTAGCAAATAAAATTGCTGAATGTTCTAAGAATGTTGGGTCAAATTGGTCGTTATTACTGTGACTTAGAAAGTGTCTGGTTATAGTTCCATAGTGTGAATAGCTGACGTAGTTCGCTAGAGGTTATCGGCTACTGTTGGCTTTCTTCTCTCAGGAGAGAGCGTATGGGACGTAGCTAGGAGGGAATATATTGTGGATTGAATGCTAGTCATACCACATTATACATACATATTCACACCTAGGAAGAACCCATCTACAACCCACCTAATAGCATGCAGATAGGAGGAAACTAGAGTAAACACAGGGAGAACATGCCTGGAGATAACACAGGGAGACCATGCAAATCTCCACAAAGACAGTAACCTGAGCTCAGGAGCAAAATCGGGGTAGGTTTTATTTGACAGTTCACATGAAAGTAGTGAACTCATTCAGTACCAGCCACAGCAAAGCACTTTGTGGTTAAAATTGAGAAATGTGAATGTGAGTAAATTGAAGTAAATTACTAAAAGGCAGCTCTTTTAAATGCACTGCCATGACCTGCAATTAAGCAACATCAGCATTTTCAGTGTCTCAGTAGACATAAATCTGTTCACGGCCAGATTATCAAGGGCTAATGTTTATAAAGGGCTAAAAATTATTGCATTCATTGGAACCACGGATCTACTGAACAATATGTATATAATTGGATTGACATTTCTCTGACTAAATATAAAATCAGACATGCAAATGGTTCAAGAAAAAAAGTGCTTAGGAATTGCAACTATATCAGTCCTATTTCCCCTCCACATGCATGCATGTTGGTAGTATTCTTACCATTTGCACTGTTGAAAATGCATGCATGCTGCACACACATTCACCAACACACACAGCATTTCCTCCCAGACCTCCCAGACGCTCACTGCAGAATGAGTAATTGCAAGCAATTTCAAAAGAAAGAAAACTATTTTCTTCCTCTCGCTGAGGAAATAATGCAGAGCATTGCTGATATGGTGCTGGCCCTATAAGTCACTCTGAAATTATTTTTCACTTTGTTCCCTTCTCTGTAGCTTACATGGCATTTACAGTTAATGAAATTAAAAAGCTACGCAATAATAATTTCACTGAATAATGCACTCTGTTCTCAATAACCTATTAAAAATAACACTTTTAAAAAACAATAGCATTTCCTCACTACTGGCAATGCAGAGAATGGACTTGCATTACTGGGATGAAAGTTCTTGCCAAGTTACTTTGTAAGAAAACTGATATGTACTTCTCTTTGGTGTGAGTTGAAATGATCACATGAGGTTGTTGCCAGCTAGCCAAATTACTTGGATCTTTGTGCCGACCCTGGATAAAAAAAATTGCCCAAGGTGGTTTATCTATAATAGTTCCCCAACCTGGTCTGTTAGAGTTAGGCTAGTCTAGTTGGTTGTCAGTTTGCCTCTTAACATGACTCTGGTTGGCCTTCCAACCTGAACCTGCCTGTAAGTGTCCATAATTCCTCTGAACCTTTAAAATCAGACCAGCTTGACCAGTTAGACCCACCCTGTCAAGCTAGAACCTGCATGACAAGATAGAACCAACCTGTCAAGCTAAAATCATCAAACCAGATCAGCTATGTCACATTAACCAGCTAGAACCAGCTTGACCTTGTAGAACTGATCTCGAAGTGAAATACACCTTCTCTAAAATCATCAAACCAGAACACCCTGGCCACGCCAGCCACACTAGCTATAACCAGCCTGTAAGTGTTCAAAACCTTTTTAAAACCACCAAACAAGACCAGCCACACTACATATAATCAGTCAGTAAGTGTCCAAAATCTCTCTAAAACCAAAAATCAAATCAGCTCCAACCAGCAGGAATGTTACTAAAATACTCAATTAAATTAATATTCTAGCAGCTTGTGCTCTGTGCACTGAATACCATGGTTATCACCAACTAGAGCTATATGGACATAATTTTAGCTCTCTATCTGGAGCTTCATACAGGGGTTACTTTAACTTTTACTAGAGTCATTTTACAGTATGGTAGCTTGTACTGTTATTCAAGTATGAATGTAGGCAACACTTATTTATACAGCACTGCCTGTTAAAACTCAACACTGTCCATTTCATTCCTTTTTTCAGAATAGGCTATTAACGTGTTTTTATACTGACTAATGTTTTAACAAATGCTATTGGCAACTTGGAGTTGCTGCTCCTAGCCTCAAGGTTTCCGAATGGCTTAGTTTCTTTTTTACAAGTTCCAGTTTCCCAGTTTTGTTTTTCATTTGAACTTAAATTGATTGATTTAACTGAAAATGCTTGGTCAATGGTAAGCAAATCTACTATTGATCTTACTGTTGCTTTGGACTTTGATTGTGATTCTTATTAGGCAGGGGATATACTATATAACAATAACAGTAATGATTGAGGTAATTACACAACTATGGTACTTATACTTTGAACATTTATTTCTGCTAAATGGCAATGTTCACATTCTTCTTTATAGAGAGAGCTTAAGAATTAATCTTACCATGTACTCAAGCAAACAGGCCCATATTCAGAGTGGATTTGCACATGCTTAGTGAGGATTTAATTCCAAAATTGTGCACATCTGTATTCAGACCTCAGACCTATAGTCTTAAATGCTGCTGCGATCAAATCTTTGCCATCAGGCAACTCATGAATGAAAGAATTCATAATTTTCATCAATTTCAGAGCAGCTATAGATAGTGTGCATTGGCATTATGGAAAAAAATGTGCATGTGCCTCAGAAAGTCACTACCTCCTACAAGCAAACTACAATAGCTCAAGCAGTTCATGAGCATTCAAAATGACATGTCTGAAGACTTTTGCATCCAATTTGCCAAGCTGTTCAATGTCTTTAATAGAGCGATCAATGCCATTATGAGGAAACATTCAAAGAAAGGTGAGGAGGGCAGTATGAGGAAAATCATTTTGTAACAGATCTGATGTTTACTGCTGACAGTGCCATATTCACTGAATTCAATTCTGAGGCCACAAACATCCTTGCACACCAGCAAGCCACTGCACATGTCTACAGAATTCCAATCAAAAAGGCCAAAGTGAATCAGCAATAGTTGAACGCAAACTTTAGCCTGATGCCACAAGACATGTATGTAACTTTTTAAAAATTAGAATACAAACAATGTACTTGATACCAACTAAAATACAGTCCCCTCTGAAAGTATTGGGACAACATGGCCAATTTTTTGTTTTTGCTATACACTGAAGACATTTGGGTTTGAGATTAAAACAATAGAATCTCAGCTTTCTTCTCTTCATATTTACATCTAGATTTGTTAAACAACTTAGAACATGGCACCTTCTGTTTAAACCCCACCTGTTTTTCAAGTGATCAAAAAATATTGGAATATGTGATATTTCATGTTGCCAGGTTTGCCCTGTTACATTCACTGTTTAAACAATTAATAGCTTTGAATGTCTCCTCTTGGTTTGTGCCCTGGGTTTGATTAACTTCAACACATTTGCAACTGCAGGACAGATTTCTCACAGTACTTTGGATTGATCTTATTTCACTCTTTTTAGTATGTTTCTTAGCCATAACGCTGTCTGCAATGATCTTTCAGAGATTCTCAACCCGGTTCAGATCAGGACTCTGGGTTGGACATTTCATTGTTTCAATGTTCTCAGCTTCGAGGAAGTTCTTTACCCCTTCTGCAGTGTGACAAGGGGCATTGTCTAGCACTAAAATTGCAGATTAATCAGGAGATGCTTGAAGGGAAGGAACTATGTGTTGCCAAAGGAGGTTCTGATTACATTAGCATTGCACCTTGCATTCACCATGATGTTTGCTCCTCCAAATTTAACCACTTTCTTCACATACTCTGGTTTCAGTCTTTTCCCTGTTTGACAATGAACATAATGTTTCCCATCTGACCCAATAAAATTAAACTTAAACTTAAACCCAAAATCAACAGTCAGTGACATCCCCAACAACCTCCACAGGGCAGGGATGAAGGTATCACAATCCACCATGCGAAGAAGACTTCTAGAGCAGAAATATATAGGGAAGGCCAGATTGAAATTTGCTATGAAATGCAGAGATGAGCCAGAAAAGTTGTGTAACCAGGATTTACCTCTACCAAAATGATGGAAAGGCCAAAGTGTGGCAAAAGGAATCCAAAACACATCTCATTGGTAAGCATGATGGAGCTAGTCTCATGGCTTGGACATGGTTGCTGCTGGAACAGAGTCACTAATCTTTATTGATCATGTAACTCATGATGTTCACTGGAGAATGAATTCAGACATTTACAGAAACATTTTGTCTGTCAATTGACAGAGAAATGCAACAAATCTAATTAACTTCATCATGCAGCAGGCCAATTACCCAAAACACACAACACAACAAAGGACTTAATCAGGAAAAAAAGTGGAAGCTAATACAATGGCAAGTCAGTCACCAGACCTTAGCCCATTTGAGCATGGATTTCACCTTTTGAAGAGGAGACTGAAGGGAGAAACCCCCCAAAACAAACAACAACCAGGGTGTGACAAGGAAAAAGAAAAGAGATTTATCTTTGGGATCTCCTGTGAAACATACCTGAGGACACCTTCTGTTCGGAGATAGTTTAATGGCACAGACATCTTTTACATCCATGTTATGGTCTGAATAGATGTAATCTTATTGTCAGCACAGAGGCTAGAGTGTTTGTGCAGAAGATGTGCTGTGCTCACACATGGAGAATTACCTATATTTTGCAAAAACAGTTGATACAAACTGAAGAAGCACTTCTACATGCCTGAAAAAATATCACAAAAAAAAAAATTCCAGAACAATTGCAAGCCAGGGATATGCAACAAAATATTAAGTGTTATTTGCTTTAATTTACTTTAAGGTTATCTGTTCCAATACATAAAAATTACTCACCTAAAAATTGGGTGGTTTGCCACCAAAGGTGTCATGAGTTAAGGCATCTAGACTCTATTGTCCTGTGCTTAATGGTTGTATTGTCTATTTTATAGTATTGTGTATAGTCTATTGTCTGACTGTTTGCACTTTTGTCTGCTGTTGTTTCATGTTTTCAAGTCCCTCAGTCAGCAAGTCTCTGATGAGAAGGAATAACAATAAAGTTTACTTTGACTTTTAAGTATAATGAACTGAAAGCTGAAATTCTGAACTATCATCTGATTATATTCATCTTTTGATCTTAAACTCAAAAGTCTGCAGTGTATAGCAAAAACAAAAGAATTGGCATTGCCATTAAAATACTTTCATAGAAGACAGCATATAACAGTTTTTAAGACAGGGTTAGATTCAAGAGGTTACAATAAAAGCAAATTAAAGAATGGGAGAAGCAGAGCAAAGGACAGCTGCTGATGAAGATTTGTGTGAAAGAGGACAGTGGAGCAGTAAAGTGGAGTTTCTATTGCCTGTAGCAGGAAATATTATTAGTCTGGGCAATGTCTGGAGATTCACATACTTGTGTTTCTGTAAAGAAACCCAAGCTGACATCTCTTGTGTTGAAATATATTTTTATTGAGTAATTGTGCCTTGTTTGTGTGACTTGTTTGAATGACTTGTTTGCATTCCTAACTATACTTTCTTTTTGACTATAAATGGCTGGTAGTTGAAATTTAACTAGGTGCTTTATACATTATATGAAGTGAATATCGATCAAACAAATGAAGCACATTTAAAAGGAATAGGCATTGCAATACACTTAGTGCACCTACTAGTTCACAGCAAAGAAATAATCACTTTGTTGTTCATATTGACACCTTGTAATTGTTGTAATATTGTACTGCTATGAAATGATGACATACTCTGTTCATTGTTTCTTTCTCTGTTCCTCTCTACCTGTTACTAGAACTCACATCAAACGATGAATATGACTGTCAACAGAACTCAAGGAAATTCCAGCACTTCTGCTATTATCCAATTTTGGGAATATATTCATAAAAAAAACCTATAAAGCATAATAAATGTATATTTTCAAATACCTCATTAATGTTTCCTCTGCTGACTACCAGGGGACAAGTGCTGAACAACTGGTATGTTTTACTCTGTTTACCTGCTACTTAGGAGGCCTTCTTCCATCTTAGATGCTGAAAGTTTTATTGGAAGTATTAGTCCTATAATTGTATTGTCTTGTTTTTACCTTTCTCAATGTTGTTAATATTCATCTTTCCACATGTGACGATGTTACTGCTACTGTTAAGAGGTATAATTTTACATAATTTAAGACATGGTATCAAATGTTACCTACATCTACAGCCTTCATTCCTCACAGATCCATAGGTAGTAAAGTGACTGTCAACTGTCATGAATCTGCCTCTCGCAGCATGCTCTCTGTGAACTCCAACTTCCATGAGCACTTGCATTCACCCAAGATGTACGACACACTCCCAGACTCTTGGTCACATGACTGCCAATTGGATGCAGGTGCAGCCAATTCATGCACTCTCTCCCACCCCATACTTTTGGCCATACTTTTTGCCTTTTGCCTACCCTATGATATTATGTCTGCTGATTGCCTGACCTTGCTTATGTGTATTGGACTGTGAGTTTATCTGCCTATTTTTGCACCTTTGCCTAAGTGTCTTTAATAAACACATCTACTTTCACTGTCACCTCCTACCTGCGCATGTGTCCAGCTAAACCCCACTCATGTGGCATCAACTTAATTTGCCAGCAAAAATGATGAAATCTGGAATGTTTATGTTCACATTAAGTTATCTAAAATTTGCAGGAATACAAGTTTTCTTCTCCTACAGCTTGAGATCGCATAGCCAAACTGTACTTGGAAGTTACTGTCAGTACAAAAACAACTGCTCTAGGTGAGCTCACAGCAAAGGAAAGACTTGTTTAAAAGGTTTTGCATGGTCAGCTTCATGGTGTAAATTAATTAGAGTCATAATATTTGAATTGTCGTGTAGAGACAGCATTTAGATGTGTGTTTTCACCAGCTGTGCTGCTTTTGTAGCCGGATTTGTTGTCTATATATATTCGGACTGACTCACACTGACTTATGCTAGCCTACTGTCCACCTCAACTGTGTGCTACCATGTAGCCTAACCATTTGCTGGTTAGATTTGTCACACAGGGCACTGGTGCCCGGATTAACGTTGTAAATCCAAGAAATCATTCTGGGTAGCATGGCAGCATACTGCAGAATCTACGCTGTGAGATGATTTTAACTCCCATCTCTGAAAGACCTTCTCCCTTTTACAAAGAAGGTTGAGTCTGCATGGACTGTGTTCTAGTCATAGAGGCAGCTGCAAGTAGCTATGGCCAGAAGTTGACTGTAGGTGCCTATCAGGTTGGTGACCCTAGGATATGCTGGCAGATAGAAGTGGTGGGGGAAGCCATCAAGTTGAAGAAAGAGGCCTTGTGAGTAAAGCCTACCTGACACTTGCACAACAGCAGTGACACGCAGAGACCTGCATTGTTGCGTGAAAATGAAGGAACTGCTCGTGATGTGATTGGAGCTTCATGGGGCTTTTGTATCAAATGCATGCAAGTTTTGAAATTTTCCAAAGATCTGACACAGCAAATATTTAATACTAGTGGTGCAACTTATATGCAACTTATGCACAACCTATTTGCAACAATTGCACGTTGCTGAGCATCACTGCTTGCCATTGCGTGTCTCTATTTTTTGACAAGGTAATCACCAATGGAATGCATTGGTATGCATATGTTGTACATACATTGTGCATAGTTTATGCATGGCAAAAGTAGCGCCATCATTTCTGTCATGTGGGGACATGGCTTAAATATACATGCATGGCTTCTTCATTAGTGTTCCAAGGCATGGGCCATTGCACCCCAAATTCCAGCATGATGACTTAACACATGCATAACTATAGTGTGTCAGTATGTGTTCATTCATTTCACTGAGTTTACAGATGTGTCCAGGGGTGACATCTTCTCAACTTATGCACAGTTTTAATAGTTTGTCTCCTTGGCACAGCTATGGCGTATTAATTATTGCCATGGCATGCCATTGTGTGTCTTAGATGTGTCACATGTTCCTGGCAGGTGTTCATAACTTATTTGATTTGTTCTGGCAAACTGTTCAGCACCTCAGGATGGTGAGATGATATCAAGCATAAGAAATGCTGCGAAAGTTTTGACTTTTGAGAAAGTGAGCAACTGTTGATGTTGTATATTATTAACACAGTGAAAATGGCCTCAATTCAGGAACCAGTGACAGAAATCTCTGGTATTTTAGAGTCCATTGCTTTACCTTGGGTTAGTATGGCAGGAAGAAATCTTCATCGCAGCAGAGCTGTAGGAAGGAATAAAATTCAGTTGGAAATGTTTAAGACTGGAAAAGGTTTGGGTTATGTGGTTTACATTGGAAAAGACCATGTGGTATGTTCTGTCAGTAGAATGTTCTGTCATGGTTCTTTTCTTGAAAGAGTGAGTTGCTCCCTTCATGTGGGGGGAGACCTTTTTCCTTGTGGGAGAGTTTAAGTATGTTGGGAATTTATTTTTGAGTTATGGAAAAAAGGGGGAGTTTGGGATTGATATGTAGATCAGGTCTGTAGAATCATTGTTTGTGGCAGTGAAGCAGGATCTCAGTTTTTGGAGGAAGCTTTCTGCTTCTCCCTATCTTCCCTTATGGACAAGAGCAAAAGGTAGGGACAAAATGAATTTGTGGGTAAAGGTGGTAAAGAGTATTAAGGAACTGAGCTGTTTCACTGTAAAAGAAAAAAAGAAAAGAAAAGAAAATAGGGCAATAATTTATTTGAAGTATACTAACTTTGGGTCTTCATAATATGTGTGTTATTAAAATCATTTTGAGAATTTATTCATCTTTTTGTTCTTTCTTTAAAGGGAAGGACTTTTGCTAATTGATAAGTATGGATTTTGTACTGCTTGCTACTTATTCTGTATGACTGAAACTCTCGTCATTTCTTAACAGTCACGGATGTAATATTGTAAATCTTCTTCTTTTTGAATTTCTGTCAAATGGAGGACATGTGTGATAAGTTGCCCAGCATACTGCTGCCATTATTTCACATCACTATCCTACTATATGCAAATTGTATGCTGGCAAACTCAGTAGTGTATTATGATTCTTCCTCTTCCTTTTAATGATCATCAATATCATCTGCCAGACTCTCATTTACTCACCCTTTTTTAGACTTCCAAGATCTTTAAATTTTTTTGGTAGGTGAAGAATCAACCCCCCTATGTTCCTCTACAAAATTATTTGAACAGCAAAGCCAGTTAATTTATTTTTGCTGTGCATTGAAGACATTTGTGTGTGAGATCTGTTGTTTTTCTTTTTAAACAGCATTTTAAAAATTTGTGTACTCCAGATGACAAGCTCCCTATGACCTGAAAGCAAAGAGCACAACTGCAGATCAGTGAGACTCTAATTGTAGTTATTTGATGTCCATACATTCATCAATGGTTTTAATTAAATGACAACATACACAACCAGTCAAAAGTTTGGACACACCTACTCTTTTTCATAGGTTTTTCTCTTTTTTTTGTTTTCTACATTGTATAACATTACTGAATGCATCAAAACTATGAAGCAACATGTATGGCATATACTGAATTATGCGGTAAACAAAAAAGTGTAAAAAAAAACCCAAAACAAAATATGTTTCATAGTTTAGATTCTTCAAAGTAGCCAACATTTACCGTGATGGTACAATCGGCATTATCTTAACCAGTTTCATGAAGTCGTC
>JAQQZU010000011.1:9394548-9405862 GCA_030068025.1 Parauchenoglanis punctatus
CCTGGGTGACCCGGGGATCGAACCCAGGACCTTCTTGCTGTGAGGCGACAGTGCTAACCACTACACCACCGTGCCGCCCTAATGTTAAAATTGTACCAAGAAAAATGAACTGTGTGTCTAAACAGAAACAAACAGATAAATGCATGTTGTTATTGTCAATATTATTGTAAAAGTGAATACTTATATACAGTCTACTGATTTAGACTTTTACAAGTTTTAATTTTTACATTTTTAAAACCTTTTAACCTTTTGTGTTTTTTTTTTTATTCCATTTTCTTTCTATTTTAAATATTCTCCTTTTTTTTTTTTTTACTATGTTTTCATTTGTTGTTTACAGTTTTTAACATGCTTGGATTTTATATTTATTCAATTTTACTGAGAAGCACTTTAAGATGAATTTTTATGTTTAAAAGGTTCTACGTAAATAAAGTAAAAAATTAATTGCTTCATTTTTGCCCTTAACTCAACAATCTTTTGAAATTCTTAATCCCCTGTAATCTGTTCCGAGTTCATGCCCATGCGAGGTGTGGCATTTAGTTTCAGCATTACAATAACGATAAGGTTGTAATTTGTGTCTAAGGTTTGACAAGCTGCTAATAGTTAATACAGCAGCTCTGTACATCAGCTGTGTCTTTAATCACCTTGATTATGATGATAAAAAGTATTAAATTATAGTAGTCTAAGCAAACTGTAAATATGCATGCACATATGACAGTTGGCATCTGCCTTTGTTGCCCTTAAATTCTGCATGCTAAAACATCTTAAACTGGTATTAAACTACTTTGTAATCTCACTTTCTAACCAAATATAATTATATAAATATTCAAATTGCCCAAAATGATTTCAATTATTCATTTATGGCAGCATAATCTTAGAAATTCTCAATCTAATTTTCTTTTCTATTTAAAGTAGACACACAATCAAAGCTGCATTTAATGTGAGGAGCTAAGGCCAAATATGAATAAGATGTGATTTACTCTGAATATATTTAAATCTATAATAAAACCTAATAGAGGGCTTCCTGGAAAGCAAAAGGAAAAAATGACCATGTGAAATCATCAGCTAGTGCCTGGATAAACAAACCTATCCTGTTATTGACATGTGATGAATTATTAAATCAGGCCATTTCATATTTCATCAAAATCCCCAGTCTCATTTCTCCAACCAAGGACCTGTTGATGTTCTTATCCAAGCCAATTCAAATAAGAACAGCCATGAATAAAAATTTATAATGGCAAAAACTGGAATTGGACAGGTGGACAGCCTGTTTACCCAAGGGGGTAAATGCTGTTTGTCCAATATGTCTCTATGTCACAGCACCATGATTTTCTTATTAGTAATTATTAATGCTTACAGTAGGAAAAATATTGTATTAGTAATAGTATAAGTAGTAGTATGCAGTAGGAAAATAAAGATTCCTAATAGAAATAACTGTAATGCTAGTTGTGGTATTAATAGTAGCATTATAGTAGGAATATTTTGTGATTCTCTTTATTCAAATCTATATAATTTAAAAAAAAGATTTCTAATAGCAAAATAATTGAATTGTGGTATATAGACCATTTATCCAATATGTGAGTTGTAGAACTGTTGCTATTATAGTACGAGTAGCACCATAAGAGTTTTAGTCCACACTTTCACTGACTGGTGCACAATTCATTGAGTAGTTGTTCCAAATAATCCCACAAGTTTATTCCAGTGTTTATAGACCTATTTCAGTGTCAATTATGTCACATGGGCAAATGGGAGAAAAAAGCAATATCGCATTCACAATTGTATGTGAATATCTTGACTCTGGTGTTCACAATGATTGTACAATACACAGCTTTAATTTAAAAAAAAAGAATTTGGTGCACAATTTTATTTTGTTATTTTGGGTTTTCTGAAATCAACACGGTCAAAATTATATGTACAGTGTCAAAAATATACATTTACCCACTTAGTTTATTAATTCAGTTCCAAAATGTCTTTTAACTTGCCAAGGCCAAAGCTTCTTAACTTTCTGATCATGACTGACTACAGCTGGTAGCTTCTCTGAACACAACATAAAAAGGGTTTGTTTCACAATTACAAGTTAATAGAAGGTGTAGCAACTTTGCCGAGGTCTGACAGAAGACCCAAGCTGTCATACTCAGCTGAGATGATGGTTCAGATGGTCAAGAACAAGCCAGGAACCATCAAGGCACAGGCCTGCCATGAAGCTGCTGGAACACAGTCTACAGTCAAGCAAGTTTTACATCACCATGTACTGAGAGGCTGCTGTCTAAGAAAGACGCCCCTGCTCTAAGAATCAACACTTTCAAGCTCAACTACAGTTTGCAGCTTGCCATATGTACACAGAAAAAGCTTTCTGTGGGAAAGTTTCATGGTCAGTTGAGAAAAAGATTGAAATTGTTTGGCCTCAATAAAAAGAGATATAGAGAAACACTGCACCAACTGTTAAGCATGGTGGTGGTAGCATCATGCTCTTGGGCTGTTCTGCTGCCAGCAGAACTGATGCATTGCACAGATTGGATGGAATAATGAAAAACCTCAGAATTCTTCTGTATAACCTCAACCCATCAGCTAGTCAAACTGAGTGTTGTCCTAACTGGGTGTTCCAACAGGACAATAACCTAAAACACATCAAAGCTGGTTGTGGAAGGGATAAAGCAGACTAGCATTAAGCTTAAAACAAGTCCTGACCCTAAAATATTGAAAATATGTGAACTGTGCTTAAAAGTCAGGTCCGTGCCCGGAAACACACAAATTCAATTGAGCTCAATCAACAAATTCTGCCAAGAACAGTGGTCAAATATCTGAGCAGAATTCTGCCAATAGCCTGGAGGAGGCTATTCAAATCTAAATTAGTATGACTTATTTTGGAACAACACAATTCAACGTTCTTTTTTTCATCCTTTATTGTATGAAAATACATGACAGAGCAGTGGTTAAAAAGGTATCCAATACAGTCAATGCAGCATCTAGGTTTTTACATATATCTATAACTAAACACTTTTGAAAATTCTTGCCAATCCTAGCCTTTGTATAAGTTCTGAGCCATCTTTACTTGAAATGCCATTACAGTGTTTACTTTTGCATACTTTCTGGATTTACTCCCTATTTTGGAAAAATCATGGCCCCTTGCCACCCCTACCACTCAGAGCTTGAACTCAAGGTTGACACTTGTGAAGTGTCTAATGAAGACAGCTGTGTCTTCATTATAACCGCATAATTGTGAGTGAGATATTGCCTTTATACAATAAGTCTATAAACAACAAATTAATATAGAGTACCTGTCATTTCAGACACAATATGGCCAAATATTCTGTTTATCTTTGCTCCATAAGTGGAAATAGATCCCAAAGAAGCCGCACTCACTTTATGGAACATCGGCTAGCTGGCTAGCTAGCTCACTTTGATTTGTACATTCCTGTTAAAGGTGCTTCTGGTAAAATTGTTCCTTCTTCCTTTTCATCTTCATCTGACGTGCTTTCATATTTTAAGCCAAAAGTTATATTGCTGAAAATTATTGTTTGTCTTATCCACTGATTACGTTGCTAACTGTACTATAGTAACCATTTCAAGATAGGAAGTGGAATTTTAGAGGGCGAACACTGAAGAGCGATACACACAGTGAAATGTCCCAGAGCAGTTAGAGGAAATATAAACACTTTGCATGAGCAATCAAATTAGTGGCCCAGAACAAACTGTTGTATAAAATACCTTATTTTTGCTCTTGAATATGATATGATATGAAATGATATCGTAAATCAATGTAATACTTATAGATACTGTATATTGTGTATCCGTAATATTAGTTTTAGTCATTTTGCTAAGCATTTGCAAAATGCCTTAAGAAAATAGAAAATTGACAGAGGAAAAAAAGCAATATCCTCAGTCATATAACAAAATGCTGCACTCCTCAGGTTCATATGCATGGCTTGGCAGACTGAAATGACTGTGACTGGCAAGGCTCACCAACTCTGTCTCAATTTGTCCTGGTTTCTAAGCTCATCTGCCACAGCAATGAAACTGATTTCACAGTGGCACACACTTTAAGTTAAATGTGGCTACTTCTAATTTGCTGTAGGCTTTCTTCTTTATCTGCTCATTTTTTTCAATTTTGTCAGCATACTTACAAATTCACTTAATATACCTGATTAAAGTGATGACAGTTTAGTTTAGATCTGATTCATTATTTAGGTACTGTGCTAATAGTCTTCTAAAGTATTAGGGGAAAAGAGGTACTACAGGAACAGCTTTTTATCAGCAGTTTAAAACAGTGTTGTGTTATCATGATGGGTAATTGTGATTGTGTCATAGCTGTCAAAATCTTCGATCTTATGATGGCTTACACTACTGCTAATTTTTGTTAAGTGTACACTAGTTAAAGGTCCACTATATAGGATTCATTTAATTGCAACCATCTGAATGCCCCTCCCTTACCCCTCCTTTTCCAAGCATGTATTAGAACATACGGTGGCTGTAAGGTGCCATACCATACTTCCAAATACAGTACTTACGTTCACACTCCCTTGTTTTATTGTGCTAAACAATAAGTATGATCCTCTATTTTCCATCTTTCTTCCATGGCTTCCTTTCTGATTCATGCTGCCACTTGTAAAAACACAAAATGCGGAAGGTTTGTCCGTTTGTCCTCTAGAGGTTTGTCCGTTTTGGGCTACTATAGGGATGCGGGCAGTGCCGTATGAAAGGACCTGCACTGCATGCATTTAAAAAGGGCTCATACTAATCCTATTAAAATACAATGATTCGTAGTTGTAGGTAATTATACACTGATGAAAACATGCTTATGATCACTATATTCCATTTCTGCTAATAGAAACCCATAAATCCTAGATCCTAAATCATAGTGGATCTTCAAAATTTGTGTTATAATAGATGTTACACATACTACTTCACGACATACTGTCTTAACAATTGATGTCTCTTTGAACTTGTCACTTCTCTTACACTTCTCAATCTTCTTAAAAAGCTTGAGAGCTCTATAATGACATTATTCCTAATTAATAGGATATTTAGTACTTTTTCCTTTTCTTGATCTCAATCCAGTATGATCTGTGAATCCAATGGTATCAGTGATTCAATATTACAATTTCCTCTGTTATATCTCTGCAATATTTCTCAAAGAGGGTGCATTCATCCATGCACTATCTTTACTGCTTATTTGTCAGGGTCGTGGGGAAGCTGGAGCCAATTCCAGCTGACTTCAAGTGAGAGGTGGGGTATACACTGGGCAGGTTTCCAATCTATCTCAGGGCTAACACAGAGACAAACAACCATTCACACTTGCATTCACACCTATGAGCAATTTAGAGTAGCCAGTTCACCTAATCTGCATGTCTTTGGGCTGTGGGAGGAAACCTGAGCACCTGAAGGAAACCCATGCAGGCACAGGGAGAACATGCAAACTCCACACAGAAAGGCCTCAGTCAGCCAGCAGGTTTAAACCTAGAATCTTCTTGCTGTGAGGCGACAATGCTAGCCACTGCACCACCATGCCATCCAAAGAGGGTCCAATCTTTCTTAAAGATTGTTTTGGACATATCTAGACCTGATGACATGCTCATGAAAATGGCATTCCCTTTACAGCTGTGACAAGTAATCAAACAGCATGTCAGAAATCGTAAGAGTAGCTTTGAAGATGAAGTGCAAACAGTGTCCTTAAAGCAGGTACAATGAAATGCAGAGTGCACACTTTGCAAGACGCTGACACAGACCCAGTGGAGTTCTGAGACTGCTTCGCCAACCTGTCCCAGCTTTGCTCGATACAGCTTTGATTAAAGAGATGGTGTAAATAATAAGGATGTCCAGTCAGAACACATATTCATCAGTGCGCTCTCTGTACAGCTGGAGCTGTGGCCTCCACATATCCTCAAGACAAATTTCAACCTGCCAACTCAAGCTAGAAGAGCAAAATGGACAGGGTAGAGGAGAGTAGTACAGAGATTATGGCCTGTAAAAAGTAGTGCTTTCCACCCAACACAATGCGCAATACAGTATTTTTAAAGGTAAACATGTAGTTTAAATGGAGAGGAACCTTAATACAAAAAAAAATACAATCTTTAATTAAAAAGCTAGCCAAAAATTGTCTAAGGTTATTACTGAACCATATGAAGGCATATTTCCATGAACATATTCGTTTACTCAGCTGTGGTAAGTGCTAGCAGGCTATATGGCTTCCAGAGACAGAGTTGCACATGTGATAAATGCAGCACAGAAGCTATTAAATATTGCAGCATAAAAATTCATGGTGAATTCACACACATTTAAAATACAAAAACAGCTTCAGTTTAGAAATAGAAAATAAAATCATGATCAAAGTAGATCGGTAGTAGGTCGGTAAAAACGTATGACTTCTCATGATAAATGTAGGGCATCAATTTAGTGGGCCAACAAATAGGCTTTACAAACAATTTTCATTTATCACTGAATTTATTTTGAATGCCTCACAATATAAAAGAACAGATGTGGCAGTTTGTTAGAAACTTACATAAAAAGCATTCACATTAGTTATATAGCAGGCCTTTCCATTCATAATTCCCTGTTACAACCCTTTCTACTATGTATAATATAACATATGTTGTTGTCAGCTTTTTAAAAGTAATAAAACATTTGGGGGCATGTTGTAAGGCTATGTTCACATTATCATGATGAATTGACTCAGATCTTTTCAGATCTTTCCAGAACTGTGCAGACACACAAATATAATCTTTTCAAATCAGATTTCTTTTACCTTTTCATTTATGTTTTTTTTTTATGTTGTACTTTTTCCTATTTGTGGCCATATGACATAAATGAGAATGGTCAGATTGGAATTCATGTGGCTTTTTGCCTATACAGTAGCATTTTTCATCAAGGTAGCACAAATTGTCAGAACTCTGTTGTGGAAAAATTGTGGTAGCTCAGTTGTTAAGACATTGGACTAGTGATTTGAAGGTTGTGAGTTCAAATCCCAGCACTGTCAAGCTGCTACTGCTGGGCCTGTGAGCAAGGCCCTTAACCTTCACTGTTCACATGTATGAAATAAGATGCAAGTCACTCTGGATAAGGGTGTCTGCCAAATGACATAAATGTAAATATTATTGGTCTTATACTACCAGCTTCAACAATATTTTATTCATTAAAGAACAGCACTTTATATTGCCATCATTTATAATTCTAATGAAATATATTATAATTAATAATTCATTTATAATCATGTTTAATAATTTAGAACATCAAATCCGGTTCGAGAATTTAAGAAGAAATTCACAACCACCCCTTCTCCTTTTGAAGTGACTCGCTACAGAAATAAAATTTAATTAAGTATTTAGATGTCCTCATTATTTAAAAATTACAAAAAAAATCTAAAAAACTGTTTATAGGTACTGCACACTTAAATGTGTTTTTGAGCTGTAAACTAAATGATGTGACTGTTCTGTGATGAAACGCATCAATGCTGATGTTAATATTGACAAAATTGCCATTTTTGTAAAAATCTGAATTTTGTGTTGAAATTGTTCAAATCACCATCTACTGGTTAAAATCATCCTGAATCTTGCAAGGCCGATGCTGACTTTGAGTCGACCTGTTGGAACTTGTCTACATCATGAAATGATTCAACGCCCTGTAATCAGAGATGAGGGCCCACCTGCCCCAGCCCTGCCCTTGAGTGGTAGTCTGTGTCCCCTCCCCATACCCCCTCTCAGTCCCTTGCCCACTTTTTAGCATTTTTGCAAAATGATGCAGTGGGTGGAGTTAGGCTCAGAGCTTGTGGTGTAATTACACTTTAATTGAGTAAGTATTACTCAAGTTTTACCCTCTGAGTTTGAATTTTCCTTTTGCAGAAATTACAGCTATAATTTTTCACATTATGCTTTGGCTTTAGATCAACTGGCTCAAGTTTAGTCTCATCAAACCAAAAAACTTTTTTCCCCAAAAGCTCTCAGATTTTCTAACACGACCTTTCTCAGAAGTGGCTTCCTTCTGGCCATTCTCCCATAGAGGCCAAATATGTGAGGAGCTGATAATATTGTTGAGGTTTGCACAGGTTCAACTATTTCAGCCAGTGAGCTCTGTAACCCTTTCTCTGTTGTAGCTGGAGTCTTTGACATTTCTCTGATGGTTGCCCTTCTTAAACCAGCACTCAGTTTGGTCTGATCTTGGTAGTGTCTAGGTTTTTTCCCCCACTTTGTTATAATGGATTTCACAGTGCTCCTAAGAAGGTTCAAAGCTTTGCCAATGTTTTAATAACCTTCTCCATCTCTTTTTCCTCCTAACAACTTCATCTTGAAGCTTTGTAGACAGTTCCTTGGTCTTCATGACAATAGGACTGATCTGTTCTGCCCTTTTAGGTGTGAGACCTCCTGAAGTCAGAGGTATTTATTGTGCAAGCACAGAACTGTGCACAAATGGATTTAAAGTTCACAGAGGTGTACCCTGTTTACCATATTTAGTGCAAGTGTAAATATGAAAAAGGGCAGTGGATAATTATCAATTCATTTTTTAAATAATTAACTGAGGAAATCTAAATGCTTGATTTAATTTTATTTCTGTAAACACACAGAAATGTCTCCCATACTAATATAATTTATGTTGGCAGGTGAATACCTTACTCAAACATAGCATAAGAAAATTATACAGAATATCCATTGTGTGATATGTAAAATACATTTTTAAAAAAGCTAAAGGGATTATAGAGTTAACTCTATCATGCTAGGCTGCCATCAGTTATGCTGTGGTACTGTATATTCCACAACTAGTAGGGGTGTAACAACACAGCATGCCATAGCATATTCAAGATGGTAAAATTTGATAAATCAGTGTATTGAACAATATATTCAATAGACTCCATAATAAAGTATGGCATTTGTCAAAAAAAAATACAGCTTAAATTACTAGAGATGTAATAAACATTTGAACTTAATTAAGCCCACACTGCCCACACTGCCACTGTAAGTGCCTCTTTGACTTGAATCTGGAGACAGTACAGGGATTATATAAAAATGCTTCTCCTAAGCATGCTGATTTTCCAGCATATACCAGCATACTAACATTTTAGCTCCAGAAAAACAGTAATGGTTTCAGTAAGCAGCAAACAGAAATCACAAAATTCCCCCAAATCTTTAAGGTCTGGTGTATGGGAGCACTTAGGCTTCCTGTGTCATTATTTAGTTTCAAGGTTTGCACTTTAATTATGTTAAATGTTTTTAAAAACTTAAAACTGGATATTAAGGTGATGCTTATTTTTTGCTGAATTGAAAATGCATTCTATCGAGACACCACCATATTGTATTGTATTGACGTTGAAGTTTGTGTATTGTTACACCCCTAACAAGTAGGTGATTGCCAGACAACTTTAGTGGAAGAAGGATTCCTAAACGGCTGTGATCTACAGTTATTTAATAATGGCCACTACTAGCATAATAATTTAGGTAATTATTTTAATCAAACCACTTTTGATGATAATGCATAGATTCTCCAGACTTTCAAACTCTACCATGGAATGAAATAAAAGGTCTTGTTTTGCCTGAATAATGAATGAAAAGCACAAAATAATTCTGTTACCTCCACATGATCCAAATTAATAGCATAAAACCAAGTGCAGCTGAACCAATTATGTTGACTGAAAGCAGAATGTCCAATGTGATAGGCAGCTCATATGGTGGATCACTAAATAGAACAGAACTACATGCATAAAAGCACATGGGGGGAATAGAAAGGGAAAGACGGGGGCCAGAAGTGGAGGAAGGAGGGCGCAAACATAGTAATAACTATGCAGCAGGCATGCAAGGCCCAAAGGATACAATTAGCAATCAGGACAGAGTGCTACAGTTCTGATTACAAATGCGAATCATGTCTCGCTACAAAAGCAAGGTTTATCAAACACTAGCGGAGACGCTGAGCAAAAGCTGAACCTTCTGCACTGAATGTTTGACAAACCACATAACAATTCACAAATAGAGCTCTTGATGGAGGGTTTTGCAGGATATTTGTTTCCAGACAGGCACATAGTGGGATTAATTGGCGTAGAAAGGACATGGACTATTTAGACATGATGTAATTTTTAATATTTGACTGTCCTGATATTTGCATATAACACTACATGCAATTCTGAAAATGTGCTTTATTTACTGAGTTGATCTCTGGCTACACAGTTACTGTTACTAAGGTGATATCAGTCTAATGTATAGCTTAAATGAACGCTTACTGAACAAGGCAAATTACAGAGTTTCCAATGAGGTCTTATGGGGCAGCTGGTTGCTAACTGAAGCATGAAGACTATCATTAAGTCTAAGCCATGTGAGGATTTAATCTAATATGTAATGCTAAATGTTTAATATTTAATTATTGTTTTCTCAACATAATTTTCAGTTTCTTTGAAATTAGTGCAGCAATCAAATTCCTGATTCACAGCACAAGTCATAGAGACCTTCAAAGACGCTATCAGAGAAAGTGCTTTAATTGCCTTTATACCACAGCACTGGTGAGTATTTCTGAGCATTCCTGTAACTAACGTCCTCAACACCCTGCACTCAATATTGTGCACAGAAAATTCCCTCCACAATTTATAAAGAATGAAACTGAGACAGGTTCAGTAGCACACATCAAAGTTCTCTCATGCCCTCTGAGAATTAAAAGCTAATTTATTCATACTTAAAGTCTTAAATGGGCAGAATGGGCAGCTCGTTTGAAATTAACCACAGATTTTAAGTCTGCACCTACCTTTCTTAGAGTTCGTGTTATGAACTTGTCATCAAATATATCATCAAATATGTCATATGACATTATGTAAGAAAAATGTGGTATTATTTTCAACTATTATTATTATTATTATTATTATTATTATTATATTTTTAAATAAACATGATTTCCTCAGTTGACCTTAAGCTGAGTAAGCTGTCTGCTTACCTGATATAATACTTGATCTGCTAGCTAGCAACATAAAGTCCTTTGCTTACAATTCAAATATTTGAGGTAACTGTCAAGCATTGGCTCATATACTGTATATAAGCCCTGTTATAGATTTCTATTATGGGAGGAGATCACCCAACAAGCATCAGTGACTAACTTTATCTGGCTATGCACATTTGAGGTGCCTTGCTGATTTAACAGTTATGCAAATAGAGTTCATAAAAATGAAATGCAAAGTAATGCTATTTTATTAAAATGATTTCATTAATTATTTTTAGTCACAATTAAGAAAAGAAAAATAATAACTGGTCATTAAATTGCAATCTTTGTCCATTTTTTACTATACTCAGCAAAAAAAGAAACGTCCTCTGACTGTCAACTGTTTTTACTTTCAGTAAACTTAATGTGTAAATAT
>JAQQZU010000011.1:9412203-9428613 GCA_030068025.1 Parauchenoglanis punctatus
ATATTAAATATATACATGCAGTGTAATTTGTCAAAGCATATATAAATATATAAATAAAATAAAAATATTTGTTTTTTTTCAATGTCGCAGTGTTTTTTTCAATGTGTTTTGTCCCAGTTCTTAAGAATTGTTTCTTAAGAATCAGCACCCTGAGAATTTTATGAAACGCCTTCACCTGCACCAAGACTTGTTGCATGAAATATTCCCAAACAATATCAACATGTATTATAGTGTAATCAATTGCACTTTGCATGAGAACATTTTTTTTTTATTGCTTACCAGAGGAAGAGATGGCATCAGGATGCATTATGGGAAGAAGGCAAGCCGACAAAGGCAGTGTGTTGGTCTGGGCAATGTTCTGCTGGGAAACTTGGGTCCTGGCATTCATGTGGATAATACTTTGACATGTACCACCTAAGTAAACATTGTTGCAGACCAAATAAACCACTTCATGGCAAGGGTATTCCCTAATGGTAGTGGCCTCTTTCATCAGTATAATGTGCCCTGCCACACTGCAGACATAGTTCAGGAATGGTTTGAGGAAAATGAAAGAGTTCAAGGTGTTGACATGGCTGCCAAATTCTCCAGATCTCAATCCGATTAAGCATCTGTGGGATGTGCTATACAAAGTCCGATCCATGGAGGCTCCATCTCGCAAATTTATATTACTTAAAGTTTTTGCTGCAAATGTCTTGGTGCAACATACCACAGCACACCTTCAGAGGTTTTGTGGAGTCCATGCCTCAATGGGACAAGGCTGTTTTGGTAGTACAAGAGGGACCTACACAATATTAGGCAGGTGGTTTTAATGTTATGGCTGACTGGTGTATATACAGTGCCTTACAAAAGATTTCAATCCCTTTAAAAGTCATCAGTTTCATCAGGATTACAAATGACACTTACACAAATTGTTCCAGCCAGTATTTTTATTGCAAGTCAATATAAGTATATTGTTAAAGTCAAAATGTATTATTTGTCAACAGATTTCTAAAAAATTATTAAAAAGTCAAAAGCTGCCTACATAAGTTTTCAACCCCTTCATACTTTTACTCGTTAGAATCACCTTTTGCTGCAATAACAGCTTAATGTTAGGGTAAGTTCCTTCCAGTTTTGCACGCTGTTTGAGAGTGATGTTCCTGTTCTTCCTGGCAGATTTGTGCCAAGTTCTTCAGGTTGGTTGCATGTTGATTGTTTGTTGCCAGCAGTTTTCAAACAGTGCCAGAGATTCTCAGTTTTCTCAATTGCATTCAGATCTGTACTTTGACTTGGTCACCATAGAACATTCATCTTTTTATTTTTAACTACTCCTGTGTTCTTGTGTGTGCTTTGGCCTTGTGGCACTACTAGGTTTGGGCTACTGTCCTGCTGAAAGATGAAGTCTCTCTCTAGGTTTTTTTTAACAGACTGAAGCAGGTTCACATATAATTTCCCCCTGTTACATCATCCATCTGTCCTTCAATTTTAACAAGAAGCCCATGTTCTGAGGATGAAAAGCATCCCGAGAGCACAATACTTCACTGTTAATTAAGGTATGGCCTGCATTAGGCTTGCACCACACTTTAAGACTTGCCCAAATACATTACCAAAACAACAACAACAAATCTTCACTGAGTCACTCTCTTGCTTTCATATGACTTTTCTTGAGCAATGGTTTCATTCTAGCCACCATCCCATACGCCTCAATTATGCAGAGCTCTTGAAATCATTGTCTGGTGCCCCTTCATTCCACTCGCAACCACTGTACTCTGTATCTCATTCAGAGTGACCAATGGCCTCACTGTGACTTCCTTTACCAGTCTCACTCTTGTCTATGTGCTGTTTTGAGGAAATGCTATGTATTGCCTGTATGGTGTGATGTAGCTTCCACCTCAACACTATTGATCCAGTGGTGCTTACTTGAATGTCCAAGCTCTCAAATATACTTTTACACCCTATTCCTAAGTTAGGAAATTCAATTACCTTATTTTTAACTTCCAATGATCCTTTGTCTTGATTTTCAGACCGGCCTCTTCAATAGCAGTTCAACTGAGGTGCTTTTGTTCAGAAAATGGAAGCTGTTTTCATATTTTACAGGTGAAGGCCAGTTATAAGTTAGTTTTTTCCTCATTAAAAAAAAAAATCTTTATCTGGAGCTTCTGGAAAGGGGAGGGCGGGGGGGTGGGGGGTTGAATACTTATCCAATCAGCATTTTTCAGTTTTCTTTGAAATACTTGCTAACAAGTAAACAATTTTGACTTGTTTAAGAGAACATGAGTTTGCAATAAAGATACTGAAAGGACGAATATAAGTATTTATCATTTGTAATATAGATAAACTTTCCATGGGATTGATCACTTTTGTAAGCCATTGTATATACTTTTATTTTATCATCCAAATATTTTTCCCTATCAATTTTGATTTCTCTTTAGCTCATATTTATAAGTACAAAGTCAAAAGACATCATTTGTGTAAAATTGAACATTTATATTTATATTTATGTCATTTGGCAGAAATGGATATATGCACTGGGTGGGTGTGGGTGTGAGTATGTGTTGTAAAAGACATTGATGCATGACATCCCTGCCTCCGGATATTTGATGTCTGACATTTCATTGATCTCATTTTCAGTGATGGTTTCTGTCAATCTATCATAAACTTACGGCATGTTGCCTTGTCTAATTAGTTTGACCTTTTGGTTTCATCCACCTCCTTTCAGTTTGCTTTATAGAACCTATATGAACCAAACAGATCTGTGTGAAGACCTTATTAAACACCTGTCACAGAAGCGTCCTTTTTTTTTTGTTTATCCTGTTTGGTCTTCTGATTGCCTTCATTGTATTCCTGCTATGTTTATTCTAGGGAGGCACGGTGGTGTGGTGGTTAGCACTGTCGCCTCACAGCAAGAAGGTCCTGGGTTTGATCCCCGGGGTCACCCAGGGTGCCTTTCTGTGTGGAGTTTGCATGTTCTCACCGTGCATGTGTGGGGGTGCTCCGGTTTCCTCCCACAGTCCAAAAGACTTGCAGATTAGGTCAACTGGCTACTCTAAATTGCCCATAGGTGTGAATGCGAGTGTGTGTGGTTGTTTGTCTGTGTTGGCCCTGTGGTGGACTGGCGACCTGCCCATGGTGTACCCTGCCTCTCGTCCGAGATTGGCTCCAGCTTCCCCCGCGACCCAGATGGATAAAGCATTATAGATAATGGATGGATGGATGTTTATTCTAATTACTAGTCTTTACTTTCTGTAAAGAGGATTTTACAGTTTAGACTGGTCGCTAGTGGTTTTGTAATAATTTGTAATAGTTTGAATTGGTATTTTGTTTTCTATATGGTGTGGATGATTTAAAAGATGACCCCTGATTCACTTTAGACGTTTAATGTTTTTCAAATGGAATTCAAAGGTGTCACTGATGGTGACTTCTGTCCTGATACATGTGTCAAATTTTATAATCAACTTTGGTTACATTTGCATCTGTAATAAACCCTCACTCCAAGCTGTCCGAAATGAAATAAGAAAGCACTGATATGTAGCATTTGAGTTCATCTACATCTGTACCATCAGTTGTGGCTTGTCCATAGTGCGATTTAACTGATATATGATATACAGTAGCTACTATTTTTCAAAATGGAAACTACAGCAAGTGCTAATAGGTAATCATTGACAGTACCTTATGCTTGGGGGAGGAGCAATGGACTGAAGAGTTAATGACAGGGTTGACTGATTAAGCTAAGATTACTCATGGGAAATAAAAGAAAGAAATATCATGGATGTATGTTGGGTGTTGTGCTGCATGCTTCGTTATCTTCAGTACATGATTTATCATGGTCTGGGCTGTTAGGATTTAAATGACTTTTTTTGCAGTGTTTTGGGAAACAGTGGCAACTAAGTTCATTAGAAAACATAGTGGTGGGTACAAACAAAAATAATAACTGTGGGAGTAGATGGGAGTGGGACACACCTGGAACCACTGGGCAATTAAACTAAAGAACATCATAACTCTTAACAATTTGTAATGGAACCCAGTGGATCCTAATGAAAAATAATCAGGACCAATTACAGCAAAACCAGTAAAACAAATTGACCCTGATTAAAATATAAATTAGAAACCATTAGAATGAAAAAATATTTCTTCTATATTTGACATAAACAAAACAAAGAGAAAGCAGTTCAAGATTCAGTTAAAATAGCCTGAGCTAGTTCAGCCCCAGGAATCATTGGAGCACCATACAAAGTGTAATGATGTCAAGGTTTCCTGTAGTTGCTCTGGAAGATATTTAGGGTTATTTGCCACAGAGGGACAATTGCCAAAAGATGGAGGCATGCAGAAAGTATGAATCCCAAATCAATGACCACGCTTCCCAGCACATCCTTTAGGATGTATCTTCTCATCAACAGCAAATACTGATATCTTTAGAGTGTTTTCAGTTGTCACTAATCATTAGTGTCATTAACCAGAGACTCTTTGCAAAGTCTTGCAACCTTGCTGAAGAAAAAGGTACTTAAAATATTTTATTTAATAATGATGATGTGCATGTGTCAGGGTTATACGGTGTGGCTGGACCCATATGCAGGCAGGATGCAGCAGTAAAAGAAGAAATATAGATATTCATTAAGATCAGGCAGAATAAACAAAGTCCAAATGTGAAGCAGAATTGTGGTGAAACAGATAGATAGAGGTCCAAACACCAGGCAAACAGGTATATCATATAGCAAGCACAATAAAAGTCCAGTAGAACAGACTAATAGTCAAAAATCTAAGCAATTAGTAATATCCAAGGCATGGCAGAGGCAAAATACAAAATACAAAAAAAAAAAAACCAGAGAGACAAACACTGAGAACTAAGGCAAACACTTACAATGCTTTGTGATTCTAGCATGCATGAGCAAGTCCTTATACAGTGCTCATTATTAGTTCTAATGCAGCAGAGATCACAGAAATGGTGCAGAGCTCACAGCGAGGGGCAAATCCATGACAGCAGGATGATTTCAATCAAACATTTTCCAAATAGGGCAAATGATTTTAATTGTTTCAAAGAGTACACTCAAAGTATTCGTTGTGTTATTAATTAAATTGTTGTTTTAGCTTAATGAAATATTTGTTTATTGATACAGTAAGGGCTATGTGTAAGTGCTTTGTTGTTTCCTTGCCACATCAGCGAGTGTGCACAACAGATGTGCAATAACATAACTACAACGATGTGTGTTGTATAAATATAAATATTTGTATCTGTAGAAGTATAAATATCTGTGTTACTGAAACTGTCTGTGTTACATGACGTTGGATTTGCCTTTCATTACCCTGTTTGCCTCTATGTTTAATTTTTGCCTCTGCAAAGCTGAAAGGAAAATCAAAAGACTACATCCTGTATGTCCAACCAACTCTTGACTTCAAGTTGTTGCCATACCTTTATTACAAGCCCAATAAAGACTGACCTGTCCTTACAGCTAAGAAAACGCCTACAAAAGAAAGACATCTGTGCCAACAAAACGAATTGTGAGATAAAACATTTTGTTTTGCCATGACCTTGGCATGCATAGATCAGTCCGACAGCCTATTATTCTATTAAAGAGTTACAGACAGTTTCAAGTCTGTTTACATTTAGCACCAGAGGAAAGCAGTGAACAGACTGAAATGATGTAGGTTGCAAATGGCCTCACTAGAGATGGGAAAGTCAGTCTAATGAGTTCAGAGCAATGCAGTCAATCAGGTGTGTGGACTTACAAGGTGCCTCTAACAGTCTCTTCTGTGCAAATGGCACAAATACTTTAGCTCTCACAGATCAATAGTCAATTTAGGAAAGGTTGTCAGAGAGAAAGATAGAGAGGTTACACAACATTGGTTCTACAGTTCCCGAGCAGTAGAGACTCTGTACAATGATCTGACTCTAGGTCTAACAACTATTACAGTTTCCTGAGTCAAAACCACAAATCTGCTCTCAACTTAGTCTCTCAATGTTACATAAAACAACAAATCAGACTGTTACGTGTTTTTTTGTTAAGAGTTATTTTGTGTGAGGATTTTCTTTCCACATCTTTTTCCTAAGGCTTATTGCATGGGATTCTGTGAAAGGAAAGTGTGATGGCAATCTCTGTAAATCTTTGATGTTTTAAGAAAGAACATCTCCTCCCCTAAGTACAGGATCTTTGAAAGGAGGCATTCACTGAAATTCCTTTGAAGAATAGCGTTAAATAGTTTTACTTGTACCATGCAAAGTGAATTTTCATGTTATTTTATGCGATGTGCATTCAAACACCTTGACACTGAGTGTGTTGATAAGTGTGTGACAAGGTCAGTGTTTTTTTTCCTTCCCTGCCACTGCTAGCCACTTAAAAATATGTGAACTTTAGTGTAATTGCCTGGTGCATTTCTAATAGCTGCTTCAGTAGTCTCACCATCACCATATGTTGCAAAAGACTGTTGAAAGGTCTCGTTTCAAGAATAGAATTTGCATATAATGTGGGTGGTTGAATCCTGTGAAACTTACCATGTAAGTCAGAAAAAGGGCAAATAAAAAGTAACATTTAATAGTACTACCTTCAATTATTTTATTTTAGTCAGACCACTCTAAAGGACTGATGTACTGTATAATATGGAAAAGGTTCAGCAAATAAGTTTTTAATTTCATTGTAAAACTTTTCTATTTCCTTTTGCTCTAATGTCCAAGGTGACACATTAGATGGAGCATATAAGGATACATTTTTGACCCAGTTTCCATTCCTATTGTTATCCTGAGCTTTTCATTTTCTCTTTTTCTTAACTGGTAGTGCTTTTAGTCTAACTGCACTGAACAGTGAGCTATGCTAAAAAGCCTCTTAATAACATATATAACTTCTACAATGAAAACTTCATGACAGGGAAGGAAAACATGAGTAATAGATGAATACTGGCACCACATGATGTATATTTAATCCATGAAGTTACATCAGTAATTTGACCTCAGATCTTTTGCACAAAAAGAAAACATGCTAGAAAATAGTAATTCAATTATTCTCTTCATTAATCCATTAATACACCCTGGATGGGACTCTCTCTCTCTCTCTCTCTCTCTCTCTCTCTCTCTCTCTCTCTCTCACACACACACACACACACACACACACACACACACACACACACCATGCCATTCCCCTAAATAAGAATAGAAGTGCATTACCATCAGCAGCAACAGGTTGATAACATGGAAATATAAAGTCAAATGATATAAACACAAGGATTCATATCAACTGTTTAGCAGGTCCAAAATGGAGTTCAGATTTCTACACCTTATGGTAACAACTTATAATGCAAGTGTGACATCTGCTGGTTGGTTATTCACCCATTAGAATTTTCAGAGCTTTACTGAGTGTTAAAGAATTCTGCGAGCTTGTATTTTCACAAATAGGATATGTACTCTAAATATTTATTAATAGTAGAAATTTAGGTGAAATTCTTATTTTGTTCAATCTCTGTAACAGCTTGGATAAATGATTAGCAATTCTGTCAGATCTTAGATCTACCTTGGCATTAGGAGTTTTAATAAATCTCATAGTATGCTAAATTAAATATGGTTTTAATATTAATTAAAAGTCCATTATGTAGGATTTAGTGGGCTCTATTAGCAGCAATGGAATATTATATTAATAAGAAGATGGAAAAAGAATGGAAAAAGCAAGGGAGTGTGAATGTAAGTACTTGGAAGTACACTATAGGCATGTGACAGCCACTGTACATTCTAATACGTGCTTAGAAACGGAAGAGTAAGGAACTGACATTCAGTCTGTTGAACCCTACATCGTGGACGTTGAAAAAGTGACCATGCAAAAGAATTAACTTTCTGTTGGTATAATAAGCACAATGGACAATTCATTATAAAATCTGATTAAAATCAGGGTTAGAAAGCTATTGTCATGCATATACAATATGAGCAGACCTCTCATTAATGCATAATTTTAATGCATATATTCACTATTTCAGTAATGTTTGCCCTGGAGTCTCTTCTATAGGAGTTGTCTGACTGGCTCCTTAACTGGCTCCAGGATGGTCCAGACTTTCTTTCAAATTATACACTCCATTTGTTTCATGGTTTATATAACCAATATATAAGTATATTATTATAGATATAAAAAAAAAAACAGTCGAGACATATCAGCTGTGTTGGATAATTTATGTATGATATGTTAACAGTTATGCCTTAAAACACAGACATAGCCATAAGCATACATAAGCTCCTTGTTGCCCTCTCAATAGATTTAGTATAATTTAAAAGGAAGAGTTAAAAACTTTAACTTTAAAAAGTTAAACATGTCTTCTTTCAATCTCACATGCCTTCAAAACTTCCTTGAATAATACAACATTTTGTTTTTGAGACATGCTTCACAAAAGCTTGGGCACATGTGATTAAATAAGCTTCCCTGGACAACAGCCCCCCCCCCAGTCCCCCCACCTCCATTTATATTGCTTCCCCAACCAGAAACAATATAAAATGCAGAATCGGCTTTGGCAGCAACACAACCTGGGGAAGCTACCAAACTAGGGAGCCCAGACCATGCACAGACTGGACCTAATTCTGTTCCTGCTGTTACTGGTGATCTCAACTGGCCATGGTAGGTATTGATAAAATTTCAGATGTTTGTCAGGATGTTTGTCAGGATATATGTGTTCATGTGTTGAGAAAGAAAAAAAAAATATTGTGAATGTTCTGTTTCTGTTCAATCTTGATATGTCTGGCAAGAGGTTATATTTGATGAGTGTGAATGAACATGTCTCATCATTTATTATCACTATTAAGAGATAATAACATATAGCTGCGTTTTCTTCCTTAAGCTAATATGTAAATGGATTTCTCTGATAGATTGTGCTTCTTGGATGACATGCTGCTTATGCTAACTTTAATACTAGCTCCATATAGTTCACTCACTCATGCTTAAAAACAAATTCAGAAGAATCTGGAAGAAATGCATGTGGATACAGGCAGAAAATGCTCAGGAACTCTACACAGTAACTTGAGCTCAGGATCAAACCACAGGCCCTGGAGCTATGAGGGAGTAAGACCACCTGCTGTGCCACCAGTCCTATATACCTGAGAAGAAATATTGCAAAAATAATGCTGTTGTCGGATTTAGTTTTCATAAGGACCCCTTATCTAGGCTGTTTAGAAATTAATTAAGACTACAAAAAACTAGTCAAATAATATTTACAATGTCATTATCAGTAGCTATCTTATCTATCTTATCTAATAGTAAAAAATAAAGTGTATCCACTGTACATAGTGCGATTATATAATGAATTAGCAGCATTGCAGTAAACAAAATTCCACTAAGTGCAAAAATGCAAACAGATGTCCAATGAGCTTTTTCAAGGAATAGGCTCTAATGCACAATGATGTCCATGCACAGTGTTTATGCCCAAATGGAATCTGTGCATTTTTTAAATAGTTTTCTGCTGTAATTCAGGGGAAATCTGTGGAATTCTGTTAATGCAAACATTGTTTTATAATAAACATTGTTAATGTAAATGTGATTACATAGCTCCTGTTTCCACAAGGTGATTTTTATAGCGTACCAGAATGAATTGAAACCAATGACAGTCTGGAAGGTAGGAAAAACAATCTGAAATTTACTGCTCTAGCAGGACATTCGATAAGGAAATAAATATATTCATAAAATCATAAATCAATAAATACAACTTTGCTTAACTTCTACTTCACCAAAAAAGTTTTTGTAAACAAATGGAAGTGTCACATACCATCAGATAATGCTGAGATTCTCTAAAAAGTTCAACAATGGAACTTTTTCAACTGTAAAATATCAAAATTTGTAAATATAATTTGTCCTATAAAAGACACTGAGGCAAAAAGTGGACATAACCATGAAAAAGTGACTGAGTAAATAAGTAGAAAAGCAAGTAAATTAGTGAGTTGGTGTGTGAATGAATGACTGAGTATGCGAAAAAGCGAGTGAACAAATGAGTAAATAAGTGAACAAGTGCGAGTGCGTGAGTGAGAAAGTGTATCGGTTTTGATTCTAACTCATTGTGGGGGTAGGCGTTTTAGTCCTGTTGACTATAGTTGAATTTGGCAATCAGCATCATCTTAATGTTGTTTTCAGTCAGGCTCTGTCTGTACTGTGTCAGCATCATTGTGTACTGGGAGAAAAGTCTCTCTACATCCACTGAGGTAGTGGGGAGGTGAAGGTACAAAGCTGCCAGGGGGGCAAGGGTCGGCAGTCAGTCCTCTCTGGAGGCCCACCATTGTACAGCACTGACATTCACAATATTGCTCTTTAAAGTCCCATCACTTTGGCTGTATTAAACACTGGGAGTGCTTTCAAAAGTTCCATGCAGGAATGCCTCTCCATCACAGCCTGCAGCTTGAAGGAGCATTCAGCCATGACCTGTTTGAAGAGCAAAGAACAAGCATCTCTCCTCTTCTCATACAGCACCATCAGCTGCTCCTTTGTCTCAGGACACCAGTCTTCATCTCCTGCAGTGTGGCCATAGTCAAACAACATACAGGGATCATCCAACTCTCCATGGATGGTGTTAGAAGATGGTCTGGATGACAAACACTGGCAAGACAGGAGGCAAACTCAGAGCCTGCATGTAAGCCCACAGCTCCAGCCAACACTGGGGCATCTTGCACCCTCTTCATGAAGCCACACACCTGGTTAAGGTTCTCGAAAGAATTGGGGAAGACCTCAAACAGAAAGCAGATGTGCCAGACTTGTGATGTGCATGCAGTTCAGAAATAAGCCTTTAAGAATTATGTTGTAGGCTTTCTTAAAGTAGCTTGCTGAGTCTGTGACAAAGGCCCACAAAAGTGTTTAGACAAGAAATGATGAACTGAGACACAGTGGTGAAATGAACTCTTTCAATGAAAATAAGATCAGCTGCTAGAGGAGGTCTGTCTGCAGGCTGTAAAAGAACGGCAAGGACACAGCAGCTACAGGCATCGGTTGTCTCATCCAGTATGACGTAGACAGCATTTCCATTCACAGCACATTCGATGTCCTCCACATACTGAGGGTATAGCCCTGGAACGTAGTCAGAGTGCAGATGAGATGGAGCTGGAACAGACCCTCCTTGCTTACAGTATTTCTTCTAGAAAGTAGCCAGCCAGGGGAATATCTGCCTCAATAAGAACTTTGGTAAAGTCCAGTACAAACTCTTTCCTCTCAGCTGTAGATGGGGTCTTGGAAAGCCTGAGTCCTAGATTGCACTGAGAATAACAAAGACAGAAATAGAATAAGACAAACAGCAATCACTTTTATTGTAGAAACAGTACATCATGAATACATTCAAAGCCCTCACAAATCCTTTATTAGACCTAACTTTATTTTGTATTGCTGAAATCAAAAAGGAAGTTTTATTTCTTTTTTTGCACAACCTAGAAGACCATATCAGTCATTTTGCATGTTTAAAACCCATCCACATATGTTACATCATGTCATCTACACACATATACACATATAGTTTTCCTGTCATACAGAAAGGGTTTCCTTTAGCTTTTCCGCTACCTGCTCATATGTAGCATGGTGAATACTGTTTAAAATATGCCAGACAACAACAACAAGAACAACAACAAAAGACAGAACATTTAGATTTAGAACACTGTCAGTACCAGCTTCTAGCCTGGTTTCAACGAGGTTAAACTTATTTGGTGCGGAGATTAGTGAGCCTAGTAGCTAATGTACTACTAGCGAAGTTAGAAGTTAGCTAGGATAGTTAGCGAAGTAAAGAAACATTACAGACATGTTTAAGTTCCTTTAACCAAGTTGATGACATAATGTACCTGAGAAGAATATTTTATGACAGTTAATCATTAAGGATTGTGCTTAATATGCCACTTGCCCTCCTGCTTTTGTGCCTGAGTGACTTAAAGTGCACCAGCAGGGTCTGTCTCCTCAGGATTCACAGAATGTAGGCACTTTGCAGAACACAACTCCTTCATCAGCATAAAAATCATTTGCAAATTGTTGTGCTTGATCCATCGCTGTTATTTTAGTTGATAAATGTTGCCTTCCTGTGTAAGTTTGATCACAGACATATTTTCAGGACAGCCTTTTCACTCCAATCAAAGCCAAAGTAGCATACACCAGTGACAGAGAGGCAGAATGGCAAACATTTACCTAGCAATGCACACCTCTTCAAACTCCATGGGAAATCCGCTGAGTTTTTGTCAGAACTGCGGGTACAGACTTGGTGTGGGCTTAAAAGTGATGAATGATCGCTGTTGGTAACAACAACAACAACAACCAAAAAAAAAAGACCTCCTATATCCTTCCTTGCTATA
Source organism: Parauchenoglanis punctatus (assembly GCA_030068025.1). Taxonomy (NCBI): domain Eukaryota; kingdom Metazoa; phylum Chordata; class Actinopteri; order Siluriformes; family Auchenoglanididae; genus Parauchenoglanis; species Parauchenoglanis punctatus. Next base: position 9,424,448 of record JAQQZU010000011.1, read on the forward strand.
GTGGAGCTGAATGAGTCTCATGCAAAATGTGCTCTGCTGTTTGGCCAATAAATCATGGAGGCACTGTGATCTATTGTTCAGGATGGATACTAGTTTGTTTAGTGTCCTCCTTTCCATGAGAACATTAAAACTGTCTGGTGAGCATCAGAGGACAGAGGCAGACTTCTTAATCAGTTAGTTGAGCTCTCTTGCTTCTCCTGCTCTAATGATGACTCTCCAACATATCACCACAAAGAGTACAGAACTCACAACAACAGACTAGATCTCCAAACACCTTGCTGCAGACATGAGTTTACTCAGAAAGTTTAATCTGTTCGTCCCCTTCCTCTACCTCCCTGTCAACCTTCCAGTCCAGCCTATTGTCAGGGTGGACAGTAAGATATTTGAAGGTATCAACCAGCTCAACATCCTTCCCCATGATGTTTATTTATCAGGTTGTGGTCCTCTATCTCCTGTAATCAAAAACCATCTACTTGGTCTTGGCCACACTGAGGAGCAGATGGTTCTTTCCATACCACTCAACAAAGTTATTTACCAGCTCCCTATACTCCTTTCCACCCCGATGCACTTGACCACTGCAGAGTTATTAGAAACTTTCTGCAGTTGACAGAGCTCCATCTTGTACTGGAAGTCTGTGGTGTATAGGGTAAAGCGTAAGGCGATAACATGGTTCTCTGTGATGTGAAGGCATCTCTCTAGCCACATGAGCTGAGGTCTGTCTGAGAGTAAGAGAGGATGTGAACGTCCTCTGAGATCATGGAGATGCCGACCCGCATTCTACACACCTTCTCACTTAGCTGGAGAGGTTAGATGGTATTGAATGCATATAAGAAATCAAACAATGTAGTTCTCATGATGGTGTTCATGTAGTCCAAATGGGATTTGGCCTTCTACAGTCAATAAATTAGTTAATTGTCCATGCCCACATGTGGCTTGTCAGCAAACTGCAGGGGGTCCAAAAATTAAAAGACCAGTCAAACTCGGTGTATCCAGAACCTTCATCACGTGATATGAGGGCAATTGGTCTGTAGTTGTTTAGGGATGATGGAGGCATCTACTTTGGGACAGGGACCAGATACATTTGTTTTACATCTGGCATCCTCTCCTGAAGAAGTCTCAGGCTGAAGAGATGCTGAAGGATCAGGCATAGGTGGATTGTACAAACCTTCAGTACCCCCTGGATGTTTTCATCTGGGCCTGCAGCCTTGTCCTGTTTTAGCTGCCCCTGTTGTCTCTTCACTTGGACAGTTATAACAGATACTTAGGCAGTTTGGGGGGTACGTTCTTAATAGGGAAGTTTGCTGTGGGGTGGTGAAGGTTGAGTGGTTGTATGGTTAGTGGTGGAGGATTCCTGGAGGTGAAGGAGTGGTGGAAGGTGTGTGGTCATGGTGGGAACTGGAGGGAAGTGGTTTATATTTGTATTAGTCATCTCTGTAATGAGGCATACATATTACTTATAAAAATATATAACATATTAATAGTGCTGAGGAGTTCTTAAAACTGATTGTTCAGAGCAGCTGTACTTACTGTAAAGCAAATAACGGATTTACAATTATGCTACATCCTAAAATGTTTTTGTTACTATAGTCTATGGGAAACACTTCAGAATGTACTATTATTTATACAATTATAAGAAAACAATCAACATTGGGGTGGTAACATTATCTCACTTTGTGATGGGTGGCATCCTATTATCCCATCTTTATTTAATCAGTTTTAACAGCATGCACCTAAGTACTTTATCCTTTACATAGTTTATGTCTTTTTCAGCTCATAAAACTGAGACACACAACTGGATGCGTGGCTACAGAGGACTCTGTTGGCATGTTTGATTCACGCGAGAGTACAACGCAGGTCATCATGGCTGTCCTCACAGGTACAGGTAATATTCAAATATCCTGAAGGCTTTATATTGTTCCTGGATGCTTGAATTATCAAACTAAGCTTAAAAATGCTGACTGTTTCTTTGCAGATGCTGATCTTAGCAAATACTAAAAACTATCGTGAAATATTTCTTAGAGTTTGTAGAAAATTTACAGTATCTGTAGAAAATCAACCAGTGAAACAAAATGAAACATAGGATAAGGGACTGATTTTGTGCATAAAGTATTTGCAAATATAAAAAAATACAACTTTAAAATATACATTACATTGCTTTATATGTTGTGTGTGTGTATGTGTGTCTACCATTTGGTCTTTCAAGGACAAATGTTCACTCAACATTTGACTTAAAAATAAATATCACACCGTTTTAAGGTAAATTAAGAGAACACAAAAAGACTAGTACAAAAACATTATGTAGGGAATAAAACACTAGGGGGCATGCTGGTATCGGAAAATAATTAACTATGTGATATGTGATAACCATAACTATGTGTGGGCAATGTGATATTTTCCATCATAAAACAGCTTCACTTACCACCCTGATTATTTGCCAATAATTTCATATTTTAATTTTTTTGCCAATAATTTAATGGGGTTTTATTTATTTATTTATTTTATTCTTAGTCTTAAATGTTGTGTAGTGTTCTCTGTCCAAGGCTGTGTGTAAGTTCTCTGTATAGAAAAGCTAAGATATTAGAATGACTACATTGACATAAATCGCACTGATGTTAAAGCTGCTGTTACAGAAATAAACTAACATCATCTTACCAGCCAAAATCAAAAACATCTTTGCTGTATGCATGAAATTATTACACTTAAGTGACATTAAGTGACATGAAGAACAATTAACTTAAATAACAAAGTGATGTGTTATTTATGACCACAAACTTATGTGACTATCATTCCTGTCATTTCACACACACACACACACACACACACACACACACACACACACACACACACACACACACACACACACACTATGACTAGTCACAGTATGCTCTGGTTTAAGTGGAATTCCCTGCATTGTACACACACTGGACAATGGCCTGGGCAAATGACTGGGCCTGTCAGTTACAGTGAGATAATTAATGAGATTTTGCAGCTGTCTTTTTTTTTGTTCTATGTGACTGATGGGCAGATTATTACTTTACTTTATACACCATATTGCATGCAAAGTGTAATATATTTATTGCAGACTAGTAAAACCTTTTGTACATTTGAAACATTATTATATTTGACAGTGGATTGGAAACAATAGATTTATAATAGACTACAAAAGTTAATGTAAATATTAATCTCTACATCAAATTTTTTTTCATAAGAAAAATAATTTCATTTATAACATAGGAGAAGCAGCGAGGAGCAGTGCCATTTTGTGAGTTCTTAAATTTGTGTTCTTTCATTGTGTTAATGTCTTCATTTATTTACCAATACTCAGTATAGGCTTCAGAATCAATGTGGCAAAGTGGACAAAAACGGACATTATCACATGTATATATGTGACAATGTCCGTTTTTGTCCACTATATATATATATATATATAAAACCGAAGTTGGGACAGTCTTTAAATTTGAATAAAATGAAAACTTTCAAATCACATGAGCCAATATTTTATTCACAACAGAACATAGATAACATGACAAATGTTTAAACTGAGAAATTTTGTTTACCATGTTTACCATGGTTTAGCAGCTCCTCTTCTTTTCAAAACAGTTTGAAGACGTCTGGGCATCGAGGGTATGAGCCTGATATAGGTTTCCAGCTGCTGAAGAGTCCGTGGTAGTCTTTGACGTATTTTTCGTTTAATGATGAAAGAAAGGGGGCAGCCATGGCCTAATGGCTAGAAAAGTGGGTTTGGGACCGAAAGGTTCGATTCCCTGGACTGGCAGGAAAAATGTGTGGGTGGGGGGAGTGAATGAACATCACTTTCCCTTCCCTCTGCATCCACGGCTGAAGTGCCCTTGAGCAAGGTACCTAACCCCAACTGTATCGTAGCTGCCCACTGCTTCAGGTATGTGTCACTCACTGCTTGAATGAGTTAATTGCAGAAGTGAATTTCCCGGAGGAACCTTCCCGAGGTTCATAAAGTTAAAAAAAAAGAAAAAAGAAAAAAGATCTGCAGGCAGGCCCAATTCAGCACCCGGACTCTTCTCTGATGAAGCCATGCTGTTGTAATGGCTGCAGTATGTGGTTTTGCATTGTCTGCTGAAATACACAAGGCCTTCCCTGAAATAGATGTCATCTGGAGGGGAGCATATGTTGCTCTAAAACCTTTATAT
>JAQQZU010000011.1:9435675-9448830 GCA_030068025.1 Parauchenoglanis punctatus
CCGAAGATGCTGGGATTGGCTCCAGCTTCCCCGCGACCCAGACGGATAAAGTGGTATAGATAATGGATGGATGGATGCACACTTATGGAAGGTAGTAAATAGGAGAGTTTTCATTTTATTAACGTCTATGGTCTGATTACTAAACTGATGAAAAACATTTTTTTTTGCATATGCTAACTATTTTTTTTAATTATGAAAACATTTTCAATGTTTAAAGATGACTAGATAGAAAGTATCAGTTTATTCTCCCCATGTCAAATTCAAAATAGACATCTCATCTGCAAAATAGTAATGTCTGTCCTCTACAAAGCAAAACATAATCAAATTGTCTTATTTATGTCCAAAAATGAATCATTAACTGCCATCACCATTCAGTCATGCTACTCACTTATCTGGATCTTTGTAAGCAACAAATTTTAATAATGTAAGTGGACCTATTATGTACTAAACTGAGACACTATTTTGTTTCTAGAAGCAGATTCACTGAAGCAAGCCAGTGGTCTGCAGTTTGTGAATACCTTTGTGAAAAAAATTACAAAGCAATCATTCATTCTCTCTTTTTAATGGCAGGAATTTTTGTCAACAAATGAAAGGAACAAAAGTATGTATTTAACACAACAACAACAACAACAATAATAATAAAAATTGATAAATCTTTCTATAGTGCTTCTTTTCTCATCACTGTGAACATTCACATGCAGATTTGATTTCTTGTCAAACCAAAATGAATTCCTGTGGTAGTAGGAAAGAATTCATATTAATGTAACAAGGTTTCAGATTTACTAAATAAACAGTGAGAATTATTAGGCAACAAGCCAGGAAACCCTTACACATACTCCCAGTTAGTTGTAAGAAGAGCCCTTTTTTAAAATGTATGTGTTTTTCAATGTTTTACCACTGGAAAATCTCAAGAACAGCATCTACACATCCTAAGTCACAATCTTACCATTACCAAACAAATATTACAATGGCAAAATTACAACTCATGCACTCATGCATATATCTTCAGAAACGTTATAGGATTGTATTAAACACTAAGATCATTCTCACAATCTACTGTGTTTATGCACTGCAAACCAGAAATCAGGGTGATATAAACATTGCATGATTTATGTAAAAAAAAAAAAAAAAAATTAATGAATACATACCAATTATCCAATTACAAGTAAAAGTTAAATCAACAAAAGCATTTCATTTATTCAACAACAAAAATATTTCATTTAATGGATTTTGCATTGAGTTTCTCATTGACATATTTGCCCATGAGCCATTAACTAATCAAAGATCTGCCATCTGGAATCTAGAAATATTTTGAATAAGTAATATTCAAGTAAAAAAGAACTCCCTTACCTATAAGATGGAAGACCTTCATGAAAAATAATACCTCATTCCACGGCCAGTTCCACATCTCTCTGTCTAAGTGAACTGTGCTGTGTGGCCTGTGGGCCAGTGTGCAGTAGTGCAGGTCAATTGGGCCACAGACCCCCTCCTGCTCATTGTGCTTGTCTCACCCCCACACTCTTCTACCACCTTCTCTTTTAGAATAACCTCACCTCTTTATATCTGTTACTTCCACCCATCAAATCACCATTTTGAAGTGGTTTCTACAGGTTTAAAAAAAAAAGAAAAAAAAAAAGGAAAAGGTGGTCCAAGACAACCTTTCCGTATTGGAATGTGTTCATTGGCTGCTGAATCATAATAGGAAACCCCCCTGCTCCTTCCTTAAGTCTCTGTCCATATAACAAGATTCATGCTCCTATTATTTTTCCCCCCTTCTTTAAGCATTAGTTTAGGAACCGTCCAGGCTCAGGTCCTTCTTTTCACCTTTTTTTTTTTTTTCAGGCATGTCTCATTAACAATCCATGCTCATGTCAATTGTTTCATCATTTTTTTCCTTTTAAGGTGTGGTTCAGTAACCATCCAAGAGGTTTTGCTGCATCACAGTCAGACCAGAGACTGATGAACACAACTCATTATGATAATATGACAAAGCAGAAATCTGGCTCTAAAGTTTTCATTAAAAATGTTTATTTCTCTCTTATAAGCAAGCCATCTCTTATCCCTTATGAGGCGATGGTGGCAAGGAACAACTCCTTAAGATGATAAAAGGAAGAAATATTGAGAGCAACCAGAATCCAAAGGAAACCCATGATCTTCTAGGTAATATAGGGTGATTATGATATAATAGGTGATATAGCGGGTGATATAGCATGGTGATATAGGGTGATATAAAGTGCAGTATTCTCTTTATATCTGTATACTATAGTCAAATAATGCTAATTGTGTTAACAGGAACTAGGATATGAGCATGATTAGAGTTAAACATTAAGTCTATCATATCAAAGTGAAGTTATCAACTGTTCAAGCTCCTCTCCATGGATTAGTCCAAGAAAGTCTCCTTTTTTAGATAACATGTTTCATTGTTTTGAAAGCTGCAATCAAAGCAACCTGCACAGAAACCTGAAAGCAGAGACATGATCACGCATCGACTTAGTGGTGAAGTGAAGATAGTGGTGTTGACCATTATTGGCCATAATCCACAATACTGCAGGATCTGAATGAACTGTTTATGTTTTTGCCCTGAACTCCATAAAGAACTAAATCTGTCCATTAACAATTCTTTCACATGTAATCCAAAATACATTTAAACACATTAACCTAAAGAGGGCAAGAAGCAATCTGCACAAGAAAATGCAGGAGGCCAATCAAAGGCTGAAACAGATTAGATTATATCATACATTTTTAAAATTCTGATGTCTGTTTTCCTGTTATAGGCCTCTGACCTTCGTATGATCCAAGCACTAATACATCTGGGACAAATTAACTTCAATCTTGATGTCCACGCTGCTTTCATTACTTTTTTTCACCATTTATGTCATGTTCAGTGGCAAACTCAGGCTGTTTGAACGGCAGGGATGAAAAAATAAAAAGGGCACGACATGGGGCCCCACCGGCATACACAAACCTATCATGCATCATGTATGATGAAATAATCTTAATCAAGGATGAAGCCTAACATTGTTATTAGCCGACCCAGACTAAACATATAGCCATACCTCTATGTTTAAACACACATAGGGAACTGTAAACTTTAAAATGTTTACTTCACTAAACGTTCTGAAATAAAACACAGAGGGAGTGACAAACACACCCAGACGTAGTAATATGAGATTCTGAGGTACAGCATAGAGGGCACTTAATAACAGCAGCCTTTTCCATTGGAAAAGCACCCAGAGATGATTTCAAGTTTAGACCATAGGGCACTTATAGGGCACTGTGTCACGTTTATCACATATCACGTGCATCACCTGTCCCCCCCTTCATTATGCCAGTGCCTGTGATAATTCTATTATTTAAGGTATTCATAAATAGATTATCCACATTCTCCTGTTAGGATTTTGATCATTTTGATAGTTATGTCAAAATCCCAATAACGGGTATCACCCAGAAGAGGAGTCTGGTTCCTCTCAAGTTTACCTTCTCATGCCATGTCAGGGAGTTTTTCCTTGCTCGTGTCACCTCTGGCTTGCTCATTAGGGATCCACAACCATATCTGGATTTCTGTAAAGCTGCTATGTCTATTGTTAAAAGTGCTACACAATTTGAATTGAACCTACATATGAATTTTATTCTGTATTAGGTACTTTTTTTTTTATTCAGATTAAGACCATACATGTAAATACAGCTACTGATTGTTCATGATATCACAGAGAGAAAACTCCACAAAAGCTATCTGCTCACAATATCCATCTGTTCCACACTCCATGAGGCAAGCAAAGTGATCAGGCTCCTCACACTGAGTCAGGTCCGAGTATCCACTGGGGCCGTGATGGATGATCCATGGTTTGCTCCATCCAGAGACACTAAGAGGAGACTTATTCAGATAAATCCCAAGATCCTTTCTCTTCCTTCTGTCAGCTGGATGAGAATAAAGGAGCCAGTTCTCAGTTTCTAATGTGAAGTTCTTTTGTTCCTCAGGTGCAGCAATGCTTATCACACTACCCTGGCAGCCAGCACCAGATTCTACCAGGTTCTGTGGAAATCGAGGTGTACTAAAATCCCCCCCACTGCTTTTGCTCAGACTCTCAACTCTACAACCGTCAGTGCTTCTTGCATTGCAGTATAAGTGGCTCCTGCTTTCTCGGTCAATGATCTCTGCCATCAAACACTCATTAGATTTAGTACTTACTCTTTCTCCGAACTGCCATGTGGTCCCACAATCATCACTATAGAATGCAAAAGCCTGGGATGTTGTATGCGGTGGGCAATCACCATCATGCTTGCTCATGTAATACACATAAGCAGGAATGATGAGTCTTCCACTCTTCATCTGAATGCCATGCCCAGGTCCAACAGCAAATGTGGCCCAATTTCTAATCTCCTGTCCAATCACACTTTCTGTCAAGTCTATTGCACTGCTCCAATTCTGCCCATTGTCACTACTAGTGACATAACACAGCCGAGCCTTGTTATTGCCAGTGCGAATCTGGTGATTTTCACTGGTATTACCCAGCACACAGATAAAGAACAGAAAGAGAGTCTTAGACTCTTTCTCATACACTGGACATGGGTTCATAGTGCGATGTACTGGCAAACAAGCTGTGCTAAGCTCCTGAACAGGTGACCACTGAAAGGAAAAATTTGCATTTCTATAACAATTTCACCAAATGAAAGTAAAATGTTAAAATATAAGCTGTGTTTGCAACAGCATTACCTGAACGGACCCATTTTGCCGTGTTCCCCTCCTCATGTAAAGGACAGTGGCATCATGATCATGGAGTGATGTTCGTTTCTCAGCAAAAGCAAGAAAGGTTTGGGCATCATTAATGTAGATTAGAGCTGGGATTCTGTAATTTATACCACTTGGCTCTTTTCTGAACAAAGTTGTTTTTGGTGGACCTGCTTGGAGTGTGTGGGAATCCCGTCCTGATGATCGGTTTTCCATGTTTTTTTAATCTGGAAAAACAGATGAGAATCAGAATCAAATATAGTAGTGACCTTTCTACAGCTGAGTCACCTAATTTTTACATTCAGAAAGATACATTCTGATAAAATTATACGTTTGGTCATTATATATCCTTTATATGTTTGATCGGTTTCTGGTCATTTTGCTAATTCCCAGCACTTCAGCATGAACAGCCCTTATACAGGAGTTTGGGAAAGGTTGCAGTGTATTTTAGATATAAATTTAAAGTCATAAATTTTCAGGGAAAAAACCACACATTTATTAGTGGTGATTTATGGTGAAAATCTATAGTATTTATCAATAAATACTATTGATAACTACATTTTTCAACAGTATCTTATTACTGTAGCAGCATACTCTGATGTTAAAATAATAATAATGTTGCTGTCTTTTTTGACAGTTACATTAAAAATGATTAAAGTAATGTTACTCATAATAGTAATGTAGAGCAAGAGCCACAACTGATTTCACCTGTTTAATCTGTTGATCTGTCAATAGCCTATGAGGTGTGGCTTCTGCTTGGTTGCAAACCTGAAAAACCTGCACGTGCCCTTTTCAAGATTGGACACTCAATGCTTTCTATGCTTATTGTATAGCTATCTGGCTTGTAGCTTTCAAACAGAAATAAGGTAAATGCATGTTTCCAATTTGTTAATCCTCTTACCTTATTTGTAAATTCCAATTTGTTAATTCTGCCTTCAGTTAACCAATATAATGTAATTAAACAAATACATTCTTTAACAAAAAATAATCAGTATAATATAACTAATCACCAAAGAGTGCACTTCAAAATAATTGGTAGCACTTCTATTTATGTAGAGACCCAATACTTTCAGAGGGGACTGTATAACCCACAAGTCTCTACGGAAATAGGAGGGCTACCAATAATTTTGAAGTGCACAGACCCCTATAACCCGTTCGGGGCATACAATCACCTCTGAAAGTATTGGAACAACAAGGCCAAATCTTTCATTTTTATCATACAATAAGGACATATGGGTTTGACATAAGAATATGAATTTGAGATGATAGCTCACAATTGCAGCTTTCATTTCCTGATATTTACATGTAGATGTGTTTAACAACTTAGAACATGGCACCTTTGGTGGCAGACCACACAATTTGTAAGTCAGTAAAACTAGAGGACCAGATAGTCCTAAAGTAACAGAAACACTTAATATTTGGTTGCTTATCCCTTGCGTGCAAAAACTGTGTGCTCACCAGAGTGTTGCATTCTTCTATTGTGATGCTTTTTCAGGCTTGTAGCTTCAGCTTCTTTCAGTTATTGTCAGTTTTGGGGGGCTTCTCTCTTCAGTCTTCAGAAGGTGAAATGTATGTTCAATTGGGTTAATGTCAGGTGAATGACTTGGCCAGTCAAAAACCCTTCCACATTTTCACCCTGATGAAGTCCTTTGTTTTATCTTTCCATCCCTTTGCTAGAGGTTAAGCATGGTTCTAGAACTTTTGCGGCTTATCTCTGTATTTCTTTATTCTTTATAAATATCTCTGTATTTCTTTATGAATTCCAATCTGGCCTTCAGAGTCTTACTGCTGATAAGTGGCTTGCATCCTGTGTTATGGCCACTATATTTCTCTTTTGAAGTCTTCTTTAAAAAAGTGGATAGTGATACCTTCACCCCTGCCCTGTGGAATTTGTTTGTGAGAATACTGACTGTTGTTTTTGGGTTTTTTTTCACAGTTCTCACAGTGTTTCTGTCATCAACTGCTGTTGTTTTCCTTGGCCGTCCTGTTCAATGTCTGATTGTCAGTATACCAGTGGGGTTTTTTCAGACATTTCAAAATATCAACATATGAAAGCTGATATTCTGATCCATCGTCTCATTTTAACGGACTCCAGTTCCCAGCAGTCTTGGCAGTCTCCAAACATGGCTGCTTAGCTCTGTAATTTCCAACCTCCCAATATCCCCTGATTATTAATGGCACCTGTTTTGAGTCAGGTTTGTACTCACAAGCACACTATTTACGTTTCCTCATTTCCTGAGTTCATCATGGAGTGTTGTATTGTGTTTCACTGTGCTCCTAACTTTCTAGTTATTGATCACAGTTTTTGGACTTTGCCTTCTGTCATACCTGTTTGCCTAGTGATTTTAACCATTGCCCCATTTTTGGACTTTCTTCTTCTTATTGGAGTTGGACTTTGTTTTCCTTCCTACTTAAAAGTTCCCCATTGCACTTACATCCTTGTCTGCCTGCTTACCTGACAGATCTCAGATCCAAATGTATCCCATGTAAACATAGAAAAATCAACCAATTGGCCTTGCTGTTCCAATACTTTTGGAGGGGACTGTGTATTGAAAATGTGTGTGTATTTTTACACTCACTACAGGGTGGAAGTTTGGTCCCACTGCCAGATTAAAAAACTAAATAAATGATACACTGCTTTGTCAAACTTTTATTACAAAAATATTAGAAATACTTAACACAAATGTAACTGACTGGTTTTTAATATTTTATTATTTGTATTAACATTATTTAGCCACAAAACTTCTTGGTTTTGAAGAAGACATATCAGTTCTGTCTTTAGTGCATTGACGCTCACTTTGTGTTGGAATTCTATTTACTAATGTCAGAACTTGATTGGTTCTTCACCTCTCTTGAAGCCTTACTTAACCAAACAAGGGTCATCTGTCTGTTTTTCCCCCAATCAGTTTGTAAGAGGTTTAATGCACTGTCTGCTCCTTCTTTCAATCTTCTGTTGTACTGTATCACAACTGATAAGTCAGAATTTTTGTTTATGTCAGGCAGCGGATTGAGGATAAGGGCAAGCGCAGAATGTGTTATTCCAACAGGCGGGTATAGGACGGTTTTGGGGGGAAAAGATCTCAAGACTTAGTCCAAATTACAGGGATCATGAAGAAAGAAGAGTATCACTCAATTCTTTAACATCACACAATTCCTTCTGTTTTACATATCGCTGGACAAAATTTTATTCTTCAACCGGATAATGATCCCAAGCATTCTTCAAAATTGGGCCAAAATTATATCCAGTCCAAAGAAAAGAAAAAGTTTTAAGAATTATGTCTTTAACTCCCCCGTCTCCAGATCTTTCTCCCACTGAGCTGGAATGAAACGAGCTGAACCAACAAGGTTGAAACAAGCATCCAGCAAATGAGACAGAAATGTTTGCATGCTTGAAAAGGTGCTGGAAGGGTTTGGACACAATTTCTACAAATTACTTTCCAGCAATTTTTCCTGCTTTCCGGTACATTCATACATTAAGCTTTCCGGTACATTCATACATTAACCCTCCCTTTACTAATTTTGTAACTGCTTGTACAATCCTATTCGCCACCTTTCTTCATATTATGTAGCTTGGTTGTGAGAAAGTAATTTATAAAAATGGACGAGTAAATAATTCTCGTTTACCTTGTTATGGATTTCGGTTTGGTTTTCGCCTCTGCTGCACTTTCAGACTGACTCGTGAGTTCCAAAAAGTCTTCGTGTTGCTTCACTGTTCTGCAATCAGGAAAAACGCAATCGGAATTAGTGTGCGCGTGTGCAGTACGCTTTACGGTGTTTTGGCTTTATTAAAAAAAAAACATTCTACCGAGAAAAAAAATCGTAAAGAAAATTTGTACAGATAGCTTTATTAACAAAAACATGCAGAGGCTAAACAAATAAAAAGTAATAAAGTTACCAGCAGTGTGTCTGGCCCAGCGTTGAGGCGGATGTGGGGTTGGGGGTGAGTGGGGCGGATAAGAAGGGAGACCAGCGGGGGCAAATTCCCTTTTTTTGCATCGTGGCAGGGGAAAGCTCATGAATATTCATGATAAAGTGCCACCTGATTGGCCGACGTTTCCCCTTCAGTGCGCATGTGCCAGTTCACAACATTCTTCCTGTTGCTGCGTTGAGCGGTTAGTGTAGCGCCTGAGCCCGGCAGGATTGTATACAAACACTACACTAATTAAATAATCATTAAATCATCAAATAAAAATAATGCTGCAAAGCTCTTGTTCTACGACATTCCAAAGGTGTTCTATTGGAGTTAGATCCGGTGACTGGGAAGGATGGTTAAGAACACTGAACTCATTGTCATGCTCGTGAATCCAGTTTGAGACTTTTGCTTTGTGACATGGTGCATAATCATGCTGAAAATAGCCATTAGAAGGCCATGAATTATTGATTAGTATTAATGGGGCCAAAGTGTGCCAAGAAAGCATTTCCCCCAGTATTACACCACCTCCACCAGCCAGGACTGCTGACACGAGGCAGGTTGGTGCCAAATACTGACCACACCATCTGTGTGCCTCAGCAGAAATTGAGATTCGTCAGACCAGGCTACATTTTTCCAGTCTTCAGCTGTCCAGTTTTGCTGAGCCTGTGCCCACTGCAGCCTCAGCTTTTAGTCCTTGGCTGACAGATGTGGAACATAACATGGTGTTCTGCTGTTGTAGTCCATCCGCCTCAATATTCTACACAATGGTTTCTAAATTCTGGTCCAGGCTAAGAAACAATTTTACTTTCAGTTAACACCCATGGAATTATCAGTTAGGACTGGGCAAGGGGATGTTCCTGGGGTGAGGGCTAAGAAGAGTTTACAAAGACATGTGAAGTAATAGAAATATAATAGTGGATGGGGCAAACAATGGTGATTAGTCATTGGGAATGATAGTGAACAGTGATTGGACGATGGGAACACAGATTCGCACAAATGCAACATAGTGAGACTCTACAAACTTCACTGTAATGTGAGCTGGAGAATCATATCGAGTGTACAACAGTTACTGGCATCAGCTCAAAAACACTAGATTCTGGAAACTGGATAAATGGACAGATTTTGATGAAAATGATTGCCAGCTTTTGTCCATTATCCATCACAGAATCTAAAATACACCCCACTTTATCAGGTATATTTATTACCCAGGCCTTTTTCTAGGAGTATAATGACTGACAGTACATGACGTGTACTGGATTAACATGGCTAATGTTTATTCAAACTATGCTTTATACTGGATAGTCTATTCACTGATTAAAATTCAAACTGAATTCGAACTTAAATTCGAACTTATACTTCTCTAGATGGCTTTGAACTGTGTGGACAGACCGTCTGAACTCTGCTCTATGGGTAGGAGTGAAAGAAAGCTGGAGTTGGTAGGACTGATGGCTTATTATTCACTGCATCACTCTTTTAAACACATGCTGTTTTGACTTGTAGTTTCTTTCTTTATAACAAGCTTCATCATCACTTTCTTTCTCAGGTTTTCTGATCTGATTCATCTTTGTTTGGACAGGTTACACTAGAAGGTTTGTAGGAATTTGACAGAGTTACTTACATTAATGCTTCTGACAACTCTTTATCCCTAGGTAATATGCTTTCACTTTCCATATCATGATGATTACTAAATATTAATCATATTTTACACTATTATCACAATATTGTATGTAAGGAATAAAATATTTTGTGCCACATTTTGCAATCACATGCCATTATAGGAAAATAATTACAACAGACTGGAGTGATTAGGCCAAATATTACTTTTCTATAACATCATGTCCTGAATTGATTTATTCATCTTATATGCAAGCAGTTTGCCTACAATTGCAATATTTTATTTATTAAAGAACAATACATCATTCTTTTTGTTCATTTATACTTACATAGTGGGGGAATGTCTGCAAAACATGTTTCTGTTATCACTTACATTGTAGTAGGTTTAAACAGTTATTACTTCACATTCTCTTGAAGCTTATAAGAGAAAAAAAACAAAACAAGGAACTTAATCTTCAGCTCAGTTGTGTCCTGCATCAGTTATAAGCTGCATCAAGATCTTAAAAAGCCTTAGCCAAATGGGAAAATCTACTGAATTATGTGTTATTTTATACAATGTAAGATATTACAGTACTATACTGTAAATATATTTATAGTTGTTTGGTGTAAAAAAAAAAAAATTACAGTACTCTCTTGGCAATCCTGTTGCCAGTAAATTTATTGTAAAATTTCTACTCAAATTTTCCAGTGTAGTTTTGTCTTTTCTTTGTCAGCTGACAACGCTCAGGTAGATAACTGGATGTGTGGATACAGAGGATTCTGCTGACATGTGTGCTTCATCTGAGAGTACACTGCTGGTCATCATGGCTGAAGGCCTTCTGTTGTTTCTGAATGCTGGAATTAACACACTAATCTAGAAAATTCTGTTTGTTTTTTTTGGGCAATTGTTGCGCTGTTAGATCTTAGCAAATACCAAGAAGTACTGTATGTCAATTTAGTTATATTCATAAATTCCAACTGTGTGCTTTAAAACAAGAACATGGCGGCCACAGAGTTCATTTACAAGTACAACACATGCAACCTTGATGGCCAGTGAATTAATCAGCTTTTATTGTTTTATTCAGCAGGCGACAGCGACAACCGGTTTGGACGTCTGTCTCTGTAAACACACATAAAGCATTACTTTCTCTTTCTTTTTATTATATTTTATACTTATCCTCTATTTTTATTTTGTGATCTATTTTAGTGTTTATGGGTCGGGCACTGCAAACACATTTCACTGCATGTCGAACCATGTATGATTGTGTATGTGACAAATAAAATTTGAATTTGAATTTGAACTTCAATCTATTTTATATAAAAAGCTGATGAGGTATTTTTTTGGGCAGCAGATGGCAGCATACAGCACCATGATCGGAAAAGCTAGTCAAATTTTAAGCAACGAAGAAGATCATCCGGAACTCGGCCGCCATTTCTCTGCACATTCCGCCTTATTTCATATATAAGTTCCATAAGTGCACTATGTAGGGTATAAAATAATAGCGCATACACCCTTTATAGTGTACTTTACATCCTATAGAGAGCCATTTAGAATTGAATCCGTGGGTGAGTTATATTCACGGTACTGCAGTGCTGTAGTTTATCATACTTTTTTTTTTTTTTTTGAGAGGGAGAGAGAGAGAATTATAAAGAAAAAAATAATAATAACATGTCATCTGATGAAGCCGACGACTGGTTTATGCAGTCATTAACCCTGTAAGTCATTTAAAATGTTTTCAGTGCTTGATAATGTATAGAATTATTTTGATCGTAATCCTAATGACAGTCCTGAGGTCTGTAAATATAAGCCAAAAAGATTCATCTTAGTGACTCGTTCATAAGACCCGACTGATCAGTGCATCTCTGATGTCAATATGTCTGTCTTTTGCAGCTACAAAGATCTGCATGTATTTCAGCTCGAGCATCCAACGAAAACAATTGAGTGGACTGGCGAAAAAAGTAAAATATTGATGTTTCTGTAACGTTAATTTAATAGACTAGAGCCACTATGTTGTTTTGAGATTATTACCACCCCAAAGTTGATTACTTTACTTTACAATTTCCTGCAGCATGTTCTATTGAACTCCTCTTAAACTTCAGCATTTGCTCAAAGATGAAATGTTTTTATTTAATGAACATCATGCATGTCAAATGTCTCTTCACACACTTCACCATATCAACAACTACAAACATTTTGAAATCGGTCATGTGAAGTATGCACTGTACAAGTCCCTGTGTAAGGGGAAAACAGTACACCGTATGTGTTTGGGGAAGGAGGGTTGGAATGAACTTGTACGGATGCTTTTTCTGTTGCAGGTATATGTGTTGCAGGATACTCATCAGAGAAGAATGAAATTTTAGAGTTGCTGTTGCCTTTGAAATTGTATGCAAAGGGAAACCAGGTGAGTCAATAACTGGACAAATTTGTATGTGCACCACATCTGTTATCAAAACTACAAACCCAATACCACGGCTCAACCCAACACAATTTTCATCTTAAACGTTCAAAGGGCCTCTGTCCTGAGCGGGATTTTAAAGTGCTGCATGGCGGATTCAGTGATGAACCAGTTGACTGCCTGATACACATCTTTGGTAAACGGTAGGCTCACTGCATAGCTTGGTCACCTCTATACAGAACCTTGCTAATGCCTTAATATTCTTTGTAAACTGATTTGCTAGTTCATTATGCTGGACTAATGGACAGGCAATACAGAGGGTTGTGCAGATATTTTGTAGGTCAGGATTGGAATTGCGGGGCGGCACGGTGGTGCAGTGGTTAGCACTGTCGCCTCACAGCAAGGAGGTCCTGGGTTCGATCCCCGGATCACCCAGGGTGCCAGGGAGGGTTTCCTCCGGGTGCTCCGGTTTCCTCCCACAGTCCAAAGACATGCAGATTAGATCAACTGGCTACTCTAAATTG
>JAQQZU010000011.1:9493296-9508467 GCA_030068025.1 Parauchenoglanis punctatus
CTGTGTTGACAAATTTGTATAACCCCCCCCCCCCCCCCCCCCCAAAAAAAAACCCCCACAAACATGTGCGCACTAAGGTGTCTTGTTTTTTGAAAACCAAAATATGGTCACCCTAGTTAATGTTACATTATCATTTAGTAATATCAAAACTTTGTTTAAGCAGACTATCAAAGCAATATAGTGTTATTAAACATTCCAGTTTCTGACCTATTTTTCTCCCTACCTTGCCACCCACCTATCAGATGGCACATGGACTCTTGGATTTGTCCCCAGATGAACTGGTTGTTGTGGGTGGCTTGAAAAATGCCCACTTGCAGGAGGTTTTTATATTCTGGTTGATCAAGAGGTCCAGCACATCCATGGGAGGGGTTGATGATGTTTCATGTTCTCCATAACTAGGTCTAAGTCTACCAAATATAACAATTTATGCATTTATCAACAGAAGGTGAAGACGAGTTGGTAGAGGCACTTTCTCTCCCAGCATGTATTATGTAGTGCCTCCCATCAGTGGCTTACTGTTATATTATTTTTGTCTTCTCCTGGGCTATAGATGTATATGGGCTGAGGCCCAGACCTCTAAAATGAGTTTGAGCCATTTGTCTACAAGTGGTACTTCTTTTGCTTACAGTTGAAGCCAAACATCTACACACACCAAAGCTAAAGATATTTAATATCAGTTTTTCACAACACCACACATGTCATGTTAGCATAAATGTCTTTTGGCAAGTCAATTAGAGCATCTACTTTGTTCACATCAGAGATAATTTTATAACAGTTCACTTTATCAGAATTGTTTATTTAGACATTTATATTTCTGCATAAATATGACCTAAAACTTCACCAGATTTTCACGAATCGTAACAGTAAACAAAGAGAATCCAATTAAACAAATGAGACAAAAATATTATACATCCTGATTTATTAATGATCCACTATTATATATCTGTGAGTGGCAAAAGTATGTGAAACTCTAGGATAAGTAGATCATTTCAAGGTTTAAATTAAAGTTTGAGTCAGGTGTTTTCAATCATATGAGAATCAGGTGCTGAGTGGTGCCCTGTTTCATGTGAAGAACATCAAAGTCTGATTTTCACAACACATATTCATGAGCACTCAGCCCATAAGAGATGCAGCATTGCAGGAGGGTAGGATAGTATTCCATGCCTTTCTAAGGAGCCAGAGTTGACACAGGCCAACATTGGGTAAATTCCATGGACTCAAAGATTGACATGGTGCTTTTTACAAAAGCTCTAAGATGGCCTTTCACAATTATTCTTTTCTGGCCACTCTCACATAGGTTACATTTCAGTATCCACATGATTTAGCATAACAGAGCCCGATGCAGCCACAATGTAATGTTTGTTGGAAAAGTGGTAGTTCCAGCTAGCTGCATATGTTGTCATCTTTTGTTATAATTTAGCATTTTGCCATCATTGCTGATACACATACTAGCGAAGTACCAAGTGTGGTGTATTAAAAAGTCACACAGGGGATACAATTATTATAATCTGACATAAGTACAGAAGTACTAAAAATCTAAATGGAATAAAATTATTATAGATGAACACATTATATACATGAATACATTATACATAACACACTCAAGAGGAGTCATAATCGAACCAGACAAAATGGGAAGTTGCTGATGGTCAGAAGATAAAATCGAGAAGTTGAGCTAAAAGCCAGGAGGTGAACACTACAGGTTAATTTATGAAGAACAGGTAAAATAGGAACTGAGAAATCAGATGTAAGGGGCCCAGTACAGGCTATTCCCTGAAATAACTTTGATGACATAGAGTATGCGCATTGGAAAGAGGAAGTAAGGCATTAAAGGAGAGCTCAATGTATGTATTAGCCAAAAAAAGGGTACAAGGGCCCCAATGTAAGATGCGATGATGTCCTTATTAGGTGAAAGCAGAGAATACAGCTTAGAAAAAACAATGGAAATATACTAATTAGGAAATGTCAAGACATTGAATACCATGAAAGAGAAAGAGTATAAAAACTATATGGTCAGCCTTGTGATTTTGGTCTGCTTTTGAATTAGACACATTCTCTGATGAAGTTGATTCAGAAGACTGTGTCCTGGACAAACTCTGATTGATATCTTGTATGCAATAAAGCTGCTATATTCTTAACACCAAAAAGGACTCCAGCTAAGTTCTTTAAAATTTACTGAGTTTGGTTTAGTAATTTGTTATAAGGTTAAGATAATTAATCGTTTATTACAAAAGACTAATTGTTTAATTTGAAGTAATAGAAATAACAAGGACTGGAGGGGGAGACCCCATTCTGGGCATGTCGCCACACAAGCCATCAACAGCCACCCTAACACCCTTGTAAATGAATATTTTCCCAAGATCTGTGTTTAACATCTAACATCTGTGTTTTTGTGCTACCTATTGAGATATTCTACTTAACAGTTGGTAAAAACCTAACTCTAGGTTTAAAGATAAGATTTTAGGGTTAACTTTATGCTTTAAGTCTTAGGGTTAAGGTTTGGGTTAGGTTAAGGGCTACGGATGAAATTGAGTTCATTCTCTGCTATGATAGTATTTATGCGCACTACAGAAGCATTTTTCATCAAGGTAGCACAAATCAT
Organism: Parauchenoglanis punctatus; assembly: GCA_030068025.1. Classification (NCBI taxonomy): domain Eukaryota; kingdom Metazoa; phylum Chordata; class Actinopteri; order Siluriformes; family Auchenoglanididae; genus Parauchenoglanis; species Parauchenoglanis punctatus. Next base: position 9,495,899 of record JAQQZU010000011.1, read on the forward strand.
CAGAACACTGGCAGCACAGCAAAACAACAATGGAGGAGAGATATAGCTGACAAAGTGTTTGCCTTCCTCCAAAGCAAAGTTTGAAGAAGTTTGGAAAATAATTATGCCCATCCTAGCAAAGACAAGATTTGCTAATGATATTGATGATATTGATATGTGTATGTGAGCATATTAATATTTATATGCATTTTAAATATTAAATCATTGAATGTAATTAAAATATTTAATTTAAATGCAATTTAAATTTAATTTAAGTGGATTTCCACAGTCCCATTCTGTGGTGTTTTCATCCACAAAAATATAGTATTGTTGATAATTTGTGCTGATAGGTCTGATAATCATGTTATGGGCTTTGATATTTTGTTTGAAAACAAAAAAAACCCCAACAACCAGCAGTTACTTTGTTAATAGTTTTAATACTACATTGATACAATCATATTTTTTTAGCAATTGGACTGACACTGCTTTTTATGATACACTATATAGCCATAAGTATGTGGACAGCCAACCATCTTACCCATATGTGGACCTTTCCCAAACTGTTGCCACAAATATGCAAGCACACAATTGCCTTTGTGTGCGGTAGCATTAAGATTTCTCTTCACTTGAACCAAAGCACCTAGCTCAAACTTAGTCCAGGTTTGCTAAGGTCTGTGCCTAAGAATATGAGTAGTCTACACATAGCCCTGACCTCAACTGAACTCCAACTATGTGCCATGTATTATGACATCCGAACTGTCCCTCAGTAATGCTTTTGTGGTTCAATGGGTGCAAATCCCTATAGCTATATTACAAAATCCAGTGGAAAGTCTTCTTAAAAGAGGGGAAACTGTTATAGCAGCAAAGGGGAGACCAAGTCCATATTAATGCCCATGGTTTTGGAATAGGACGTTCAAGGACTGATAAAGGTGTAATTGTCAGATGTCCACAAATCTTTGGCCACATAATGTATTTCTGTGTGGTTGTCCAAAACAGCAGTGCAAGTCTACTACCATTTGCTACTCACAATGTCCTGTTGTTATTATATATAAATGTTGACACTATACAACATTCCCTGCATGCAGATATGGGTACAGACATATGATGGATGACAAATTGAGAAAAAAGACAACATAATATTTTAAAAAGGTGTTGGCCAATAAAATTTAAGTTTTTATTTTATTTTATTGGGATGGCCATAAAATATGAGGTACTTTACATTATTTATATATAATATCTCCATCAACCTATTCACTGAGCCCTCATGCCATGAGGATGAGAGCATTGTCAAAAATATATCCCATAAATGTACTTATACTTTTGAGTATGTCTTGATGCTATATTCAAACAACATTTTTTTCCCCCACATAATTTTAATATATGTGGGAAAGGTATGACACTTTGTGATCCTGGACCACAGCAATAAAAAGCTTTTTTGAAGTAACAGTTAAAAATGCACAATTTTGTTTACAAACTGTTTAGCTATACAGATCACAGGAGTGCAAGACACTGAGTTAATACTTACTCAGTGATATATGTAAGTACATAAAATGAAAAAGTGGTACAAAATGTTTTCCTATCCTATATGTCATGAAATATAAAGAACAGTTGAATCTATCAAAAGAAAAAAGTCAATTTAGTAGAAATTTGTATGATTGCAAAACAGACAGACCTGGTCAGGATTACAGTGTTAAAGCCTAACAACATTTAAATACATTTAAATCTGCAAGAGCTAAATTAAACCAAATGCTTTAACAGATGATCAAGTGCATCTAAGGTAGCTCACAGATCAACAGCAGCCTGTAAAAAAGGCCTGGAAGGTTAATATTAGAAGTATCTCAGAATAAGTATGGTATTCTAATTATTCCAATTAATTCAATCAATGACATTAGTTGGATTCCAATTCATTAACAGTGGGAGAAACGAAATTGGGCTTCAATAACCTCACTGAAAAATAAAAGACAAAACAGAGGTAATGACAGAGTGTGGGAACTTTTTCACTCTGTGTTAATTTTTTAAAGCCATGTTTTTAACACAGAACAAGTTATGAATATGCTTCTTTATAACCTGACCACTCATCCCATAGATAACTGGATTGAACAGAGGAGGAAATATCATAAAATATAAAGACATGAATGTCCGGAAGTCATATGGAAAATACCTTGAATTTAGCCGACTTTGTATAAGTTCAAAAAAGAGTCCAACAAAATAATTTAAAATAGCAAGAAGGTGAGGTGTACATGTTTGTATGGCTTTGGTCTGACATTCTTTAGAAGAATATATGCAAACACGCAAAATCTGTGCGTAAGAGAATAAAATCATTAAAAATTGTGGAATCATGTAAAAAGCTATTAGGCCAAGTCCAATTATACTATGGATAGTGATGTCTGTGCAAGATTGTCTTATGAGTTCAAAATTTACACAGTGCGTCTTATCTATAATTTCTGTGCAAAAAGTTAAGCGTATTGTGAATGACTCATATAGCAGAAAAGTAGCAGATGGATAAACCCATGCAAAAAATAGAAATACCTGGAGCTTTTTTGTTGACATCATATCATGATAGTGAAGTGGATAACAAATTGCAACGTAACGGTCATAGCTCATAAAGGCTAATATAGTTAGCTCAATAATATTAAAAGTGTGTAAACAGAAGATTTGTATGAGACAATTTGTTAAAGATATCTTATGCCCCTCAGTAGCAAGATTAAATAACAGATGAGGAATCAAACTTGTGCTTCCAAAGATGTCGTTACATGAGAGACTGCCTACAAAGATATACATTGGATTATGCAATGTTTTTTCAAAATAGATAATGGCAATCAGAATTGAGTTCAGTATAAATATTGCAGCATAGAGTAGGAGAAAAACAAAAAAGAACAAATACTTCTGCTGGTCCATTACAAAGTAGCCATTAAGAATGAATGTGGTAACACGTGTTCTGTTTTCCATTGTGTCTTACAGCTTTGCTACAGAAGGAAGAGAAATAAATATTATTTAGAATGCATATATTTAAACAATAATGTGTATCATCTGCTTGAGTATTTTCAAATATAAAGCATGGTAATGTTCTTAAAATGATACTGTAAAATATACTGTATATCTGCATGCCTGAGTACCTCAGTAAAGAACAAATTTTAGTAACATTGTAGTTCTTCCAAGACACCACAAAAGAAAATTTGTTGTTGAACTGTTACTATGAACTTTGTGACCATAATAATAAAGCAAAGTAGTATATTGGTAGATTTTATAGATGAGTGAAAAAATGATTACAAGCTGTTGAATCAAAAGTACTGCCATTTAATTACATTCTCCCACTAATTACTAACACACAACATGTGTTTAAAGATTTTTTAACTGAAATGTAAGACAATTATAATGCCATTATTAAATATCCATCAAAATTCTGTTCAATTGTATTATACATCTGTTATTTCAATTTTGAATTCATGATACTAAAAAGATGTAGCCTTTACTTCAAACAGTTGTCTGATCTTTTTAGAGACGTCTGGAGAAGAAGGTTGTTCTTATTAAATGATTGCTTAGCTATCAAGCTGAGTTTTATTGGTCAGAAAATGGGATGGTCTACAATATTACCATCTCTTGTGGCCTATTACATGTCTCTTGGCGTTTTCGTCATGTTCTGCAAAATGTAGTTGTATGAGAGGGTTATCTGTAAGAGGTCAATTATCTATTGACTGGGCTGAGGCTGGGCTGTGACAAATGTATGACTGGGAACATGAAGGGGGTAGGGGTGTGGTGGGTTATTTGTCTTACCTCTGTTAGCCCATTGATACAAGCTGCTTTGGTTGCATTACTTTGCAACAAAGGGTGGAAAAGTGAGATGGGAGACAGGCTTTGAACAACCTCGCATTGAATCAGGCTTTGATGGACAGTTGTTTGGTTACACCCTAAGTCCACCAAGGCCTGATGTGTACTCCCTTGTATATTCATTGACACATGGTACATTCCTGCTCGATCAGCGAGGGCTGCAGCTCACCAGGGATCTGGAAGGTTCTACCAGTGTAGAGAGAAAGGGAGTTAGAGGAGACATCAGAGGTGAAGAAGGGGGAGAGAAAAAGTGGAGAGAAAACTGGGTTCAGATGGCCACTTTTGGAATAGAAGAAGGAAGGAATAGAAGAGAGAGATAGAGGAAGAGAATGAGGGAAAAGGGAAACACCTAGGCCAGTGATCGCCATCATGTGATCCTCTGCCAGCTGAACAGCTTTGTCCAGGTACCTAGGCAGATAACACTGGACCCGCTCTGCTATTCCTGTTGGGAATTGGCAGACAAATTGCTCCAGTACAATCAGGTCAACAGGTTTCATCTGTCCCACCCCTCTGCCATAAACCACCATTGCCCGGAGTCCTTCAGCTGTTGCACGTAAGCGAATGGGCAGCTGACATCAGGGAGCTGAAGAGCCCAGGAGCATTGGCAGTGCTCCTCAGGTGTCTGGCTGACATGCTGCAGGACAACCCTCATTACACTGAAATACTCCAGCTTTGTCTGTGGTGGCAGCAGCTGGGTGGCAAGCTGGGCTTCCCCTTATAGCAAATTATGCCACAGAGTCCACGGGACTTATGATTGTACCGTTGTTGCACCAGTTCTCATGCACGTAAATACAGAGTCCCCCTTCCCTGATCTTAATGGATTCCTTTGTCCTGTCCCAGCGGAGCAGAGTGCGACCTGCTAGCTGCATGCCAGCACTGGGTATCTCTGAGTGAGGCCAGGTCAGTGATAATCAACACACAACAGTCACGAACATAGTGATTTCCAGCGAGTTGTAATTCCAAGTCATCCGTTTTATGCACCAGAGATCTGGCATTTTTGAGATACAGGCTCGGTAGAGGTGGCTTGTGTGGTTGTTTCTTTAGCCTTAGTATAGCGCCAGATCTGCGGCCCCGCTTCTGCTTCCTTTCCCTCCTCAATCTGTGCCGTCTCCTAGACCCGACAACAATCCACGCTGGTCTTGCTATGTTGTCTGGGATGTTGTGTGTGTGATGAAAGACACTTGAAAGAGATGTCTGGCACTGGACACAAATGTCTATAAGGTTTTGATGGCTGTAGTGAATGTTCGCCGAACCGATCGTGCACAAACAAACAAGAAAGAAATACAAAAACAACAAAAAAAGAGCACTGAAGAGGAGAGCTGTGAGTCGCTGCGACCATGTGTGCCGCCATCTTGAAAAATTTAAAGTTCAAAATTCTGAGACCTGTAGCAAGCATCAAATTTGAAATGAGCTCATTTTGTGCATAAAATTATAAAATTTCTCAGTTTAAACATTTGTTTTGTTATCTATTTTCTGTTGTGAATAAAATATTGGCTCATGTGATTTGAAAATCTTCATTTTATTCAAATTTAAAGAACATCCCAACTTTTCTGGAATTCAGGTTGTAGATGTGTCTGTATACCTGAAGCAATGTGTTGATTGGCTGGAATAGTGTGTGGCTCAATCAAGCCACTTTGTTTCCCATTTACAGAGTCATAACTGTGTAGGATCCCTGGAGTTTTTGAGAGTGCACATAAGCCTACAGAATGGAAAACTAGAGGACTGTGAGGAGAAATCAGCTGAATTTCTGAAGCCAAAAAGTGTATTGGATTAGAATTATGGAGTGCACTTTTAACCACATTTAACCACCTGACCACCTAACATTCACAGTTCAAAAGCTTGTGCATTGAATACCTCCTAACAATAATAATAATAATAAAAATCATAACTATATTGAACACAGTGGGTAACAATCGTACTTAGTAGCTACTTTAACTTAAATAACACCTTAAATTTAAGTAGCCTATGTTTGCATATACCAGCATACAAAGTATATCTCAGTAGCTATACCTTCACCAAATCAAAGTTCCCTACTTCTTCTACCTGTATCAATATCACATGCAAGGCTGATGTTAACCAGCAATGCCAAAGCTTTTCATTTTTGAGCATACTTTTTTATTATTTAGCTATCTAACTCCCCTTTTTCCCTTGTTTTGTGTTGAAGAAAAGCACTCTCACTTCATATGACTGAGACTATTTTTACATTGTGGATTTTTTGGAGTTGTTTTGGGCACAGGGACACATGGGCCTCTTGCCTAGCGTGAGTACTACTTAATTGGATGGCTGCTTCATAACTGTGGGGCTTTGTTAAAGAATGGTCTACCCCCTGCTGTAACCTATACTATTTGAGGTAAAAAACAAACAAAAAAACCCAAATAGCCTGCACTTTTTGATCTAAGTAGGCGTGGCAGATCATAAAAGACCACATATTTTCTCAGGTACTGTGGCGTGAAACCATTCAGTACTTTACAGGTCAATAGCAGTATTTTATAATTAATGCAAAATTAATGAACGTGCCAGTGCAGTGTAGATAAAATAGGTGTGATGTGGTCATATCTTCTTGTTCCAATAAAGACTCTTGCTGCTGCATCCTGGACTAACTGGGGCTTATTTATGCACCTACTGGGACATCCAGACATTAAGACTTTACAATAATCTAACCTAGAGGTAAGAAAACCATTAACCAATTCTTCTGTATTGTGCAGTGACATTATATTTCTTATCTTAGCAATATTTCTGAGAAAGCTATCCTAGTAATATTATCTACATGAGCTTCAAATGAGAGTCTGTAGTCAATAATCACACAAAGCAAGCAAGGAGAGACAACCCTGAGAAACTTTTTTCTTACCTTGCTGACAAGGCCCTTCTTTCCTGGATACCCAAATGGCCAAAACTAGAAAGTTTCAAGATTGTGCCCAGCTTCTTCTGTTTTAAAATTATTGAGGCCACTGAGGTCCTCCGAAATTGTTTTATATCTTTGCCCTGATTTATGCTTTGTCACAATATAATTGGAGAGTTCATTGGACCTTCTTGTTGTGCCCTTTGTCCTGACAATTCAGTATAAATTGTGGGCTCTTATAGACTCTGGCATGTGCCTTTCCAAACCACAGCACTTCTCAAAAGTTTGGACACACCTTCTAATTCAGTGGTTTTCTTTATGTTTATTTATTAAAAGACAGTTCATGTCTTAAAGTAATGATTGACTGTCATTTATCTTAACTTAGCTAAGCAGTTCTTGACAATATGGATTACTACAGTTGTTGAATAGAGCTATTTACTATATACCAACACTACCTCAACACAAAACAACTGATGGTCTCTAACGCATTAAGAAAGCAAGAAATTCCAATAATAAACTTACGATAAGGCACACCTGTTAAATGAACAGCATTCCAATTGACTATAAAGCTGTTTAATGTCAATAGTGTCATTGAGGTAAATGGTGGCTACTTTGAAGAATCTAAAATATGAAACATTTTGTTAACCATTAACCACATAATTCTATATATGTTATTTCATAGTTTTGATGTCTTCAGCACTGAATACTTCTGTGATAGGAGATTTCAGTTTTTGAATTTCAATAAATTTTTAAAAAATCTCAAAAAACATGTTTATCCATTTATCCATATCCAAATGTGGTGGTCTGAATACATTCTGAATCCACTATACATTTTATTATGCAATGTTTTTTTTTAAATAGATCATTGCAATCATACAGTGAAGTAATAAAATTGCAGCATAGAGCAAGAGAACTATAGCGAAAAATAAATGCTTTTGTTGGTCTATTACAAAGTATCCAGAATAAATGTGGTAACACTTGCAGCTCTAATTTAATGATCTAAGTGAACAGTCTGAAACACATGTCGCAAGTGCATTTAGGGCATATCAAAATCCTTTTTTATTAATTTGACAGCAGAAAAATGGTCACAGTGCCAGGTGTATGAATCAAAAGGGTTGTACTTAGTCTCTTAATTAATCATGGGTGTGTTTTGGCCTTAACGTCCAATAAACCAATCAGATTGGCATTCCCTGCGCCTTGGCAGATTGCTATTGTTATATTTGTATAGTGTATAATAAACGTAGAGATGAAGTTAAGCTAAACAGTACTTATAGCTTAGTAAATAAGCACGCAGCAGACACACATAATCCATTCTCCATCTTTATCTACTTCTTCTACTACTCTAATGCATCATACATAACATTATGCACTTGTGCCACCTGTGGCACATGTAAGGTATAGAACACAACAGCTATTATTATGGAAAATTTTCCAAGTAGTAGGAAAGGACATTTCTGCAGAAGAAACTAATCTGCACTGGAGCAGACAATCTATGGCAACAGCAGGATTCCACCAATAATATAACAATAATCTTTTACATTGTAATTTTTTTATTTTTAATCTTTTTCATGGTTGTGTGCTGCTGCTGCGCATTACCATGTGTGTAACAAGAAGAGTGTGCATGCATTGTGCACTGTTGAATCTAAATGCCTTTAATTTAAGCAAATAATTACATCCATCCATTGGATTTTAAGATGTACTGCATTGTTGAGTGCAGACTGCCATGTCTGTACATTGTAAATAGGTCTACACTGTCGGCATTTATATTTTCTTTTTGCCACAGCATATGTTTGTTGAAATATGTTTTGATTTAATTCCGATTATTTGCTTTGAAACAATATCTTGGTAGTCACAGGCTATTTTAAAATGAGCCTAAAATACCACAAGCCTTTCGCATCTTCAACCTTGTTCCAAAACTAGCACAGTACAGTGTAAACCTGGCAGCCCTACTGGCACTGTGTTTTCCCAAGATGCCCACTTCGAGAGGTCAGGGTCAATTAACATATGAATGACATGTTGAAGTTCTACAGTCATTATCAAGGGAGGTCTAGTTTGAAGCCCTCCTTCAGCCTCTTGCTCCTGTCCACTGAGGGCTCAATGTAGTTGGCCAAAGTAATGACAGATAACAAACATGTTTATCAACTCACTTATTTGTCAGACTGTTACCACCTGTTCCAGAAGGACAAGATATACTACACAGTACAGTATGAACTCTCCTTCAAGACTGAATACATTTTCTAGTTTGATGTCAGTTTAATGCATAGAAGTTACTATTCATTATTTGTTTATATTGTTTAATGGGTTCTAATATCAAGACAGACTTCATACAACCTAAACATGTAATTAAACTACAGAACCAGAAAAAATAATGAGTGCGGAAAATGAGGCTATATTTACAGTATGTCATATACATATATAATGACTAAAAACTGTGAATTTTTGCAATGAATTTCTGAATATATGGAATATGTATAATATATTCTCTGACTTTCATATATTTAGGTTAAAAAATTATTTACATTTAAAATAAAATTATTTAAATTAAATTTTTTTCTGATACCTATTTCCATTCAATTTTATTAAGCAATTCTACCATAAAATAAATGTGTGAATCTAACTTCCATGTTTTGTTAGGTAAACACAGATTCATTAATTAAATTGGACCTTCCAGGTTTTCATTAATTGTGTTTTTGTTGTGTTACATGAACACAATTTGTTTTTGCATTGATTCATATCATACTGGCTTTCAAATTCATTTAGTTATAGTTCCGTCAGTGCCAACATCCACCATGATTTGATTATGTATTTTCAAAGGCCTGAATAAAGTCAAACTCCACCCTCTTGCTTGAGCTAAAGATTGAATCTAGATCACTACTATTTAGCAACATCCACATTACCACTGCACTATAATACCAGACATGTTCGAACTGTATTAAATTAAATCTATATTCATAGTTCCTGTCAGTGGACATAGTTCAACTGACATAGTTCCTGTCAGTTCTGATGTGATTTTATAATGTAATCTATTTACATTTAATATTTTTTTAATTGATCATGCTCACTTTACAAAATTAAATCAAGTAATTAGAAACCTGTTTAAATTTAGCATAAGTACTGAAATCACCCTTTGATAAGAAACTTATTATGTAAACTACACTTAATCTCTTAAATCTGACTGACCACATATTCCATTTTTTAGTATATAGGACTAACATCCCCCAAAAGCTTTTTATTTTAAATTATTTAAAATGAGAAATACACTTAAAAACCACACACTCAGACATTTTGCTCAGTTATTTATGTTATAATCATGTTATATTTCCAACTATAAATAACTTTTTGTTATAAGAAATATCTTTATACAGTAGCTGATTTGAAAGTTATTTCAAATCATCAAAGTGTCAAAATAGCAAAATGTCTCAAAATGAGAGCAACTTGCTCAGGTCTATGAACTACAAGTAAAAGACTAAAGTGTGAAGGAGAAGAGTGAAAAATGCTGAAGAAAGAAAATGTCACCTCATCTGCTGCAAAAACCTGTATATCTGGTTAGATTTGTGCATGTGCAAAAGAACACATAGCTTTTAATGTTTCTGATCATTTAAAACCAACATACAATTACTGTGTTTGAACAAGCTACTCCAGATTTATGCTCAAATAACTTAAGGTATATATGTACAACATAACAACTAATAACTCATAATATAATTCATAAAATAACCTCAATATAATTTACTTATGCAATTTGAACAGACCCCAAATTCATTTTTTGAGTGTATCTAAGTTGAAGATCTTTGGAGATTATTTTAGACTGATCTGACATGGATGGCCTCTGCTTACTGTCTTTAGACAAAAACAAAATGCAAAAGCACTCTTTGTGAAAATTAAAATGTGGCAGAAGGGAAAAATAAAGTTTAAATGGAAAAAGGAAACAAAAGCCCATAAATTATTGATTTAGTGCAGTGTGGGCAATGTCTTCTTGGTGTAGGGGATGTTTCCTTTTGTTTATTGCAAGGGCCCAATAAAGCATTTTTGAATGCCACAGCCTATCTTGAGTATTGTTGTTGATCATAATTATCCCTTTATGACCAGAATTTACCCATCTTATGATGGCTACTTCCAGCATAAAGGCCCAATGTCACAAGCACAAGCCATCTCAAAATGATTTCATGAACATGACAATTAACCCACTGTACTTGACTGGCCTCACCAATCAAAAATATGAATCCACAGAGTACTTTTAGGATGTGGCATAACGTAGTAGTATGGTGTTCCTAATAAAGTGAATGTATATTGTAAAACATAAATAAAAGTAGGAAACTTTTATTAGGATATTAGGATTTGCTAGGAAAGTAACTGCCTGCAGAATGCACAGATTGTTACATCCCACTTGTTAAAGAAATACATTAATGTATTAATGGTACAGTATAATAATAATAATAATAATAATAATAATAATAATAATAATAATAATCAAAGTATATTAACAATGTAATAAAATTTATGGGTTTTTTGTTGCAACAAAAATGTACTGTAAATACTTTTTAGTTTGCCATGAATTAGCAAAGCATTGCAGCAGGTCTTTAAGGAAATCATCCCAAAGGAAGTAATTATTTTTCCATAACATTAATTTCCTTTGCCTCTGCTTTGAAGAAGAGCTATTACATCAACTTGTTACTTTGTTTCCAAGAAGTATTAGGTGGACTCCAACTCCTTAGAATCTGTGAAGATGGCATTGGACTGCTGTTGACATGAGCGGTTATGCTACAATGGCATAGAACCGCAAACCATGAACAGCCTTGTACCAAATCTCCCTCAGTGAATCAGCTGAAATAGTACACACTTTATTTTAAAACTATATTGAATCTTGTGCCACACAACTGTACTTTTTTTGAGGATAAGAATGGGTTCGCTTATGAATCTGGTTCCTGTCAAGGTTTCATCCTCTTGTTATCTTAAGCACTGTCTTGGCTTGTGATGTCTGCACTGTTGGCAATGTTTGCACATTTGCACACTTGCACTTTATGTTGTGTTATGTTGTCTTCTGTTGCACACGTGCACTTTTGTACTTCTGTGTTGTCTTATATGTAGCACCTTGGTCCTGGAGGAATGTTGTCTCGTTTCACTATACACTGCATCATCTGTATATGGTTGAAATGACAATAAAAGCCACTTGACTTGACTTGAAATTTTCCTTGCCACCATTGCCACGGGCTGATGTTATATATATATATATATATATATATATAACTTTATGTATTGTATTGTATGTATTACAATTTTATGTAATATGTATGTATTATGGTGCAGTGGTTAGCACTGTCGCCTCACAGCAAGAAGGTCCTGGGTTTGATTGCCGGGTCACCCAGGGTGCCTTTCTGTGTAGAGTTTGCATGTTCAACCATGCATCTCTGGACTCCACACTGTCCACTTTCACCCAGTATGTGACTTGCCCCACCAGAGACAATAAAACACTGGACTTACTGTATGCTAACACAAAAGATGCATACAGTTCATCACCTCTTCCTCACCTGGGAAGATCAGATCACAACCTGGTGTACTGTGTCCCTGTGTATGAGCCCTAAGTGAGCAGGGAGTCACCAGTCACCCGCACAGTGCAGAGATGGTCGGAAGAGAGCGAGGAGGCTCTAAGGGACTGTTTTGAGTCTACTGTTGGGGACGTGCTTTGTGAAGATCATGGGGAGGATATCGACAGCCTTGTCACATGCATTACGGACTACTTTAATTTCTGTGTGGATAACATCATACCCACCAGGACTGTGCGTTGCTTCTCCAACAACAAACCCTGGATTACTCCAGAAATAAAAACCGTCCTCAAGCAGAAGAGGAGGGCCTTCAAATCAGGAGACAAGGAGGAGCTGAAAAGGGTGCAGAGAGAGCTGAAGAGACTGCTCTGGGATGGGAA
>JAQQZU010000011.1:9508567-9528058 GCA_030068025.1 Parauchenoglanis punctatus
GTGCAAAGAAGTTGTTCAGCGCGTCTGGCAGGGAGGCATCACTGTCACAAGCAGGTGTAGTTGTCTTGTAGTCAGTGATGGCTTGGATGCCTTGCCACATGCGCCGCGTGTCGCCGCTGTCCTGAAAGTGGTTGTGGATCCACTAGCGCGAGTGGAAGTGAATAGGTGTGTAGGATAGTAACTAGTTTATAAGAGATGCCCATGACGTGACGAATGTTTAGGCAGCTCAAAATCAACTCTAAAACCCCGGCCGGACGCAATTTCCAGGTCTCAAAAAGAGGACATGTCCGGGGAAAAGAGGACGTCTGGTCACCTTACAGTAACATAAGATAGTCTGAGGCAGGCTGCCTCCAATTTTTGGTAGCTAGCTAACTGTTACATTAAACTAGCTGGCAAGCTCTAGTTTGGGTTAAACTGTCTAGCAAGGTAGCACGTACTGAAATCTCTAGGAATTGTTATCATGGTTTGAGCAGGACATGAGAGCAACTTCAATTACACCATGGCTAGGTAATGCAGTCTAGTTTCACCATTTCCCAGCTATCACATTATTTAATGAAAAGGAACAAGCTTGCAGTCTTTTTCTTGCCTCTCATAGGAGCAAGGCTTCTTTGAATTTTAGTTTATTAAGCTTTTTTTTACAATTCTATTTTCACTTAGCTATTGTGTGTATGTTGCATGAATTCATTTCCTTTCAAGTTTCAGAGGTTAAAGTTATGTGTAGCTTATAAATGAGTGAAGCAAAGAGGAGGAAGCATACAAACTTCAAGACAGTGTCAGACATCACTACTGATCTACTACTTAGCTAGAAACATGTGCCAAAGCCAGTTCAGACTTTTGGAAGCAATATATATTTATCAAAGTTTCCACGAGGATTTTTTTCTTGCTAATCTGGTGTCCAGAAAGAATTTATTTTAGCAGAAAAATTTGAAACTTACCGGTCTAAGTAACTTACCATTTCAGTAAAATGCAAATATAATGTACATTTAGGTTAACAAAAGAATGACGACATCAAATCAATTTGACCACATAATGAACAGTAACAAAGTAAGCAAATTAAACAATAATGATTGAGAAAAACCTGAACATTAGCTGTTAAAACATAGTTTTTTATGAAACATCTGGAACTTGTGCCATTAGTAGCCTGTTTTAAAAAAAGCTAGGCCTCCATGCCATCAAATGTAGCTTATAGCCTACCAGGTAATATTTTATTTTCATTGCAGCAAAATCCTCTGCTTTTGACTTGAAATCAAGCATGCAATGTCTTTGCAGCTTGCAATGCTCATCAGCGACATCACTCTCTCCTCTTCTAGACAACTCCACAGTGCTGTCTTAATTCAATTCTGCAGATGGAAGCAGTTCTCCGCTGACATGTTTGATATGGGAAGAACACAGGCAGTTTTAGCCAGTATAGCCATGTCAGGGTACAGCTCACTGAACTCATAAATAAGCATTTTGTAAGCTGTTGAAAAAGTTATCCCCTATTACCATGTAAGAGCATTAATACCAGACATTATGACCAGGAAATTTTAATTTATTGTTTTGTTTTGTTTTAATAAATTTTACCAGGCAAAAACTGGTAATTGCCACCTACCTGAAACCTTGATATTCACTAGGTAATCCAATCATGATTTAATTTATTGATATAAAGGTATCATATTAAATAGCCATACTAGTTGAAGTTGATTATCCCTTGGTGCATTTATCTGTCATCAGATAAACCGGAAATTTTACTTACAGAAAGATTTTATTGTCATCAGCTGCAGTTTTGTGCACTGCCAAAAGCATCTAGAATAACTTTGATTAGTGTTGTAGTGTTGAGAGCAGAGGATTGTCTCACCTTGTTATATTTTATTTACAGTTTGTCAAATGATAGCAATCAGATTTTGTAGCATCCATGGCTACCTTGAAACCATAAAACATGTATAGGCACATTAGGTATCCAGATGATTCTGACTTCCCCTGGCAATAATCTAGGGTTCATAATAGAATGGGAATGGAGAACACTGAGCCACAGATGTATAAATATTAAAATATATTATAAATAACTAGTATAAAACACTTTGTGTATGGTAGGTGTATGGTGTATGGCTTTTTGTTTATAAATCTATATATCTGAAATTATATGTTATATTTCATATATTTGCAGCACTTCAGCTTTGGCTCAGGTTACACCTTGCAGGTACAACCCGAACTCCAGAAAAGTTGGGACATTCTTTAAGTTGAATAAAATGAAAGCTAAAAGACTTTCAAATCACATGAGCCAATATTATATTCACAACAGAACATAGATAACATAACAAATGTTTAAACTGGGAAATTTTACACATTTATCCAGTAAATTTAAAATTTCATGCCTGCTACAGGTCTCAGATAAGTTGGCACGGGGGTGACAAATGGCTGAAAAAGCAAGAAGGTTTAAAAAGATTCAGCTGGGAGAACATCTAGCAACTAATTAAGTTAATTGATATCAGGTCTGTAACATGATTAGCTATAAAAGGTATAGAGAGGTCTTAGTCTTAGAGAGGCGGAGTCTCTCAGAAGTAAAGATGGGCAGAAGCTCTCCAATCTGTGAAAGAGTACGTAAAAAGATTGTAGAATACTTTAAAAACAATGTTCCTCAATGTCAAATTGGAAAGGTTTTGCAAATCTCATCATCTACAGTGCATAACATCATCAAACGATTCAGAGAAACTGGAGATATGTCTTTGTCAAATATATCTATCTATGTATCTATTAAATATATCTATATATCTATTTGAACATGGTCCAGAAGTGCCGTCGTGTCCTGTGGGCCAAGAATCATTTGACTGTGGACTATGGACTGTTTCCAGCGTGTTATGAGTGTTCAGTTCAGAAGCCAGCATCTCTGATGGTATGGGGTGCATAAGTGCATATGGTATGGGCAGCTTGCATGTTTAGGAAGGAACTACGAATGCTGAAAGGTATATAAAGGTTTTAGAGCAACATATGCTCCCCTCCAGACAATGCCTATTTCATGGAAGGCCTTGTGTATTTCAGCAGAACAATGCAAAACCACATACTGCGCAGCCATTACAACAGCATGGCTTCGTCAAAGAAGAGTCCGGGTGCTAAATTGGCCTGCCTGCAGTCCAGACCTTTCACCTATAGAGAACATCTGGGGCATCATTAAATGAAAAATATGTCAAAGATGACCATGAACTCTTAAGCAGATGGAAACCTATATCAGACAAGAATGGGACCAAATTTCAACACCAAAACTCCAGAAACTCATAACCTCGATGCCCAGACATCTTCAAACTGTCTTGAAAAGAAGAGGAGATGCTACACCATGGGAAATATGCCCCTGTCCCAACTATTCTGAGACCTGTAGCAAGCATCAAATTTGAAATGAGCTCATTTTGCGCATAAAATTGTAAAATTTCTCAGTTTGAACATTTGTTATGTTATCTATGTTCTGTTGTGAATAAAATATTGGCTCAATGATTTGAAAGTCTTTTAGTTTTCATTTTATTCAAATTTAAAGAATGTCCCAACTTTTCTGGAATTCGGGTTGTAATTTTATCATATTTCTAAGCATATTATCCACTTTAGGCAAGTGTGTACAATCATATTATTGGAACCAATATTATTTCTGAATTTTTCATACATAGGACTCAAACCAGGAACACAGCTAAACAGTATTTTTCAGCCATGGCTGTATATAATGTACTCTGGGGTTCCTGAACCCTCCTGAGAACCACAAGTTTAATAGAATTGCTATAGTGCTGGAGTTCACCTAATCTTTACACTGCATAACCATTAATAGTTCACTGTCAGTACCGGGAACAGTCATACTCAAAAATAGCAAGGGCCAATGATACAGCAGGTCTAGATGTTGTAGTTTGGTACATAATTACTTTTTAACTGTTCCTATGACCCCCTCTGCTGGTTTCTCAAAGTATTTTCATTTTCAAGATATACACACACACACACACACACACACACACACACACACACACATAATAAATATCAACACTGGGATGTGACAATAAGGACATTTTCTGGCACTCCACCCCAGGCCGCCCCACCATCTCTACCACTGTCCATATATCCTTTACATTTAAACAAGGCTACACACAGTGAATTGTAAACTCACCAGTAAGCAACCACTTGTTTTAAAATATAAGTGCAATGAGGATTGGGTTAACTAGCTCCTACATTAAGTAAATAACTACAGTTAGGTAGGACAGAATCAGATTCCTGGTTGAAAGTGAAATGCTGTGAATATCTCCGCATTACATAAATGAAAACACAAAACAGTATATGAATTCAGCACTTAGAAGTTTATTTATGTATTATTTTATATGTACGCATCATTTATACATTATGCTTCAATTGTGATTTTGAGAGAGACTGTTGTTAAGTGAGACAATTGGTAGGAGAGGGTAATTACAAAAATAAATGGGAGAGATAGGGTGAGTGAGAGAATGGATTAAGGGTATAGTTTTATTCATCATGGGAGTCTCTGCAAGGGACTTGCTTTACACACTGGTCACAGACTTTGCATCAGCATCAACATATTCTGAGATGAAAAAGGCTGGGATTTCCATATGTAGCTCTGGAAAAACAATTAAGAGACCATTTCAATTTCTTCTTAAATCAGCATCTCTATGTATGGCAGCCATTTCATTACATTCCAGTGTCTGTGGTGGATTTCCAACACAAGCACACCTCATTTTATTAATTGGGGTACTGATTATTACCTGAACCACTGCTGTGGTCATCACTATCTTCTTGCAATAGGACCAGTTTGGATGGCAAAAACAGTGCTAGTAGGACCTTAAATTTAACTGGAATTCAAAAATATCAAAAGAACAATTCAATTCTGAGCATCAGGTTTTTGTGCCAGGAGTGGTATAAAGTAACCGAAGAGCAATGAGAAAGGCATTGATGCATGAAAGCTGTGATTAAATGTCAGGGTTATTCCACCAAATACTGATTTCTGAACTCTTCCTAAGTGAAAATATTATCATTGTGTTGTGTAAAATTGAATATGATCTTGTTTCAATTATTCAAGGTCTGAAAACACTATCTTTTTTGTTATTTTGACCAGTTGTCATTTTCTGCAAATGTCAGTATTTTACGAAATACTACATACTACTGTGCATGTTCCTCGGACATATAACTAGTAAAACCAGAGAAACTGATAATTTTGCAGCGGTCTCTTAATTTTTTCCAGAGCTGTAACTTGAAAGTTATGGCACCTGTTAAGCAAGGATTCAATTAGATTGTCCTATTTGTTTTGAAGCAACACAGGCTATTGCTTAACACAATGGCCACACTATCTCCAATTACTGAAGCTTAGAAAATCCCCTAAATAGCTTTTAGATCAAGTTTATTAAAGTGGACCTGCCACACAATGTATAAACTATTTTATAATAGTCCTTGAGATGCTTTTGAAAAGTTTGAGAGGTTTAAAAAAATTCCTTAGTTCCTTTTCTCATGCCATTTTAGAATGGTTTAAAAAAAATAAACAGGCTGATTTTGGGGACGTGCCATTAAATTTGGGGATTTGCCTTTGAATTTAGCAATATAAAGAGCCTCTCTCTGATTGGCTAACATCTTGAAACAGGAACACTGTTAGCCACACCCTCTCATAAGGAACTGCAGCTACACAAGAAAATGATGGCATTTGCAAAGCATTTTGAGACTGAACCTGAGTATGAATTTGAAAATGAAGTAGTGGACACCAAACCATCATTGCCAAAATCAAGACTACAGATGGCTGTTTTTAGACGGGTAATTTTAAACTTAATTTAAATCCTCTGTTTTAGTGACATTGTTAAATTTTCTTTACAGAACTGTTCCAAAACAGCAGTGGACAAAGCAAGCCTATGCTAATCACTACAGGGCTCACATATAACATAAGCTATATGCCATACAAGAACTATATATTACCATGACAGTGAGCATTGTAATGATTTTAAACTTTAAAAACATAACAGGTTGTTTTTTAAAACATAACCTGGTTACCGGTAACAGGAAATGGATGGTAACTTCTTTGACAAGTAAGCCTATTGACATGCCCGCATTAGGATGGAATATTGTAGGTGACGGTGTAAAGAGTAAACAAACTGTTGTGCAAAATAATGTTCTGAAGCATATCCTCAAATCTGACTGTGACTTGACACACAAAACAAACATTTCTGAAATTTTTTACAGATTCTTGAACTACAAATTCATGAAAAATCATAGTTAGATTAATGTTTTTTCAACCAAAGTGACACCAAAAGACTGTAAATGTTTAGCATACTAAATTACATGAACTATTTTGGCTGCTAGCATATAGTTTTGCTAGGTTTTGGCAGCCTATCCCTGAGCTAAACTATCAGATATCATAACTATGAAGTGGAGCAATTAGCATAGAGAAATAGCATAGAATGATGTTGATATAGTTTTCTCATCAATGTTTTTATGATGACATCCAGTTGCTTGTGAACACATGAAACAAATATTTCTGAAATTATATACATATAATAATTACATAGCTTGTGTGACTTGTCACATCACTAACATCAGGTAAGCTACGTAGTCAAGCTAACTGAACTAGCAACAGCTTACTGCTTGAAGTGAAGGAGTTGATTATCAATCCAATAATATGGTCAATTTAGATTTTAGGGATTAAGTTTTAGCTTAGACATTAGCTTGCATCCAGGCCATGTCTCTGCATCAGTCAAATGGCTTAGCATGAGTCGGTGATTAAGAGATGCCACTGGCTGGAGCAGCTTCATCCTGGAGGCATTAGATAGCATTTAGGCCATGTCTCCAGGTTGGTCAAGCGGCTCAGACTGGTTCAGGGAATCTTCAGGGACTTCCCCAAAAATTTCATTCAGCCACTCTTTTTCTGTATTATCTTCCTTTGGTACACTTTGTTGACTATGGTTTTCTTTTTTGCATCCTGGACCAGCACATTTACACTTTTTCACCAATATCTCTGCCTGGTGTTTTGCTGAATAACTATGTATAGATGACTCCACCCCATCTTCTTGATTCAGATTGCTATGGGCAGTTAATATGGGTTAATATGTTAATGGAAGGGGCTACATACACGGTGCTATATTCCAATGACAGGCCTGTTCTCTCTGCCTATTGACTTTCTATGGCCATTACAGCTAGAAAGATAACAGCCCCCTCTGTAAGTTCTAGTATTTCCCCTTAGTCATTTCAACATTTCTTATTTCAATACCAACAAGAAAAAACTAAATTTTCATGGCATGTCTCCCTTAAGTGTTTATTTATTTTTAAAACCAATACTATGAATATTGTGACTTCATTCTCAAGATGTTGTATTTTTTTAGATAAAGTTAGACAAAGTTATTTTTATTTTAGCTGACTACTACAGTGTATTATAAGAGGAGCTTCTTTGCATTAAAAAAGTCTTGGGTTACTTTCAAAGTATGCTCCGGGTCACTGTCTATCTGTATTGCTCCATAACTGTACAGGCATTTATATATATGTTTGTTTGTTTTTTTAAATAATCTCTAATAATGTCTTCCTGTTTTTGAAGCTTAACAGTGGTTTACATCTTGGGATAAACCCTCTGTATTAACTCTGGTTGGGGCTTCTCTTGATTGTTGACTTTGACACAGATACACCTACTGCCTGGAGGGTGTTCTTGATCTGGCTAGTTGTTGTGAAGGGGTTTTTCTACACCAGGGTACGAATTCTTCATTATTCACCATAGATGTTTTCCAGGCCTTTGATTTGTTTGAGTCACCAGTGTGTTCTTTCATTTTTAAGATTGTTGACTTGGCCACACCTAATGTTTTTGCTAACTCTTCAATGGGTTTGTTTTGGTTTTTCAGCCTAATGATGGCTTGATTCACTGGTAGTGACTGTCTTTTGAACTTCATATAGAGCTTTAACTGCAACAGATTCCAAATGTAAATGCTACACATGAAATTAACTCTTGACCTTTTATCTGCTCACTTGTAAGTGAAATACTGAGGGAATAACACATACCTGGCCATAGAACAGATGAACAGCCAAGTCACTGATTACTTTTGGTCTCATAAAAATTGTAGTACCACATATAAATTTCTTTCATATTCATATTAATTTCAACTCCAATATAAAGTGGTAGACATCTAAACTAACAATACATTTGTCAATGTCCAAATAATTATGTACCTGGCTATATGGCATACCATATACCACACTATTAGTTTACAACTTTAAAGAATAGTAAAAATAATTTAATTTACTTTAAATTTACTTTAATTTCTGTTAACTCAATATTTGTCATAAATATATATCAGTCCACATCATACTAGATTTTTAGCAAATGGTTTTTAATTTACTGCATAAATGTCAACAACAGAAGGGTTGGTTTGTTGCTTATGTTTCTTCAGTATTTCCTGTAACAAGTCAAAATAGTTATATAGAAAAATATAGAAATATTAATATATTAATGGTGAAATGTCTTCTCTTGTGGTGCTTATTTTATGCAGACATGCTTTCAAAAATTAATTTACATTAATCATATGTTTATGAAAATAAATGTACACTGTGACCTAGTAATAATTTTACTCCTGTTCTGTTTTGTAGCATATTTCATTATATATTATGTATGTAATCATTGCATTATGGACAATAACTTATTATCATCATGCACAGTGTACATGTACGTGTTTTTCTATTGCACACCATAAAATAATACATATTTTACTCCTGTTTATTTTGAAGCATACATCTATTATCTATTTTGTAATATATTTAATTACTGACTATGTTTATAATCATTGCACAATGGACAATAACTTTTTATATCTACCTCATTATTCCCATTTTCACTATATGCTACTTACATTATATAGCTACAGTATGGAGAATTCACAAATGCAACTTTTTCTTTATTTTATTTTTATTTTATTTTATTTTTAGTGTTGAGCTTGATCTGTGCTGGACCTGTGCTTGATCTGTTGTGGCACTCAAATTTCCCTCTGGATTATTAAAGTATTTCATGTTTGTAAATTTCCTGTAGCTCATGTGTGTATGAGAACACCAACTCTTGAAGACTTAACTAATACACAGAGGAGCATTGGCCATTATTTTTTGCTCCAATTAAAAGACTACAAGACAATGCCATTATCCAGACCTGGCTGTGTTTTGGGAGTTGAAAAGCTTATTTAAAAAAAAATTGCTCCAAACCAAGGTGGGAAAACATAAACTGATAGAGCCACACAGTATCTATAGCATAGAACGCTGTCCTTTCCATCCTAACCCTGCTCAAGACTGACCTTCTTCCTGGCTAGGTATCACTTTTACTAATGTTTTCTTGTCAAAATATTACTCTTACTGATTTACCTCTGCCTCACCCTCAAGCAGCTGATGGGGCAGCAGCCCAGGCTTCTCTTGCATAAATGGCTCTTCACACCTCTTGTCATTTAAATTCCATGCTGTTATTGTTGCTGTTAATAATCTTCTTATCTTGCTAAGGAAACAAAGAAACACTGGACATTTTCCTTACTCTCTACCCTTAAACCTCCCTTCAGACATGACCAGTCCTCCTGCCTCCATCCTTTCTTGTACTCTTTTCGCCTGATCTCTGACGCACAGGTAAAAACGTTCTGCATTTGCATTTCAGCCTATCTTGCTCAGCTCTACACATCAATATCACTTGAAGCAATGTTTATTAAAATAAATATACACTGTAACATAGTAATAATTTTACTCCTGTTCTGTTTTGTAGCACATTTCATTACATTCTATGTATGTAATCATTGCATTATAGAAAATAACTTTTATTAGCATCATGCACACTGTACTTCTATGTTTTTTTATTGCACAATGAACACCAAAAATAATACAAATTTTACAAATGTATATTTTGAAACATAAATATATTATCTATTTTGTAAAATATTTTGTAACAGTCTATGTATAAAATAATTGCACAATGGACAATAACTTTTTCTATCTACCTCATTATTCCCATTTTCACTATATGCTACTTACATTATGTAACTACTATATGTAGAATTGACAAGTGCAACTTTTTTTTATATTATTTTATTTATTTCATTTTATTGCTGAGCTTGGTCTTTGCTAGATAGTGCTGTTGGGGCACTCAAATTTGCCTCTGGATTAATACAGAATTTCATATTCCTAAATCCTCTATAGTTCATGTGTGCATGAGAACACTAACTCTTGAAGACTTAAGACTTCCCCTTACCCACTGCAAGCTGCTGTTTCCCTCCGCACCTGCTCTTTGTGTGAGGTTCTATCGTAACATTATTGTTTATACCACTGAACTGCAGATAACACAACTCATTTCCTCCTTTCCATTCCAAGACTGAACTACTGTATATCGCTCTCATCGCTGCATTCTTTTCACTGCATCTCTCTTTTCTTCTTGACTTTTTACACATGTACCTAGCTCTCACACTAAGTCCTCTAACAAGGTGTTTTTATCTTCATTGTAGTTTTAGATCCATCCTGTTTGTACTAAAGTGAGGATATGGTTTATCATCCACTTGTGCTGTATTTCTTAGTAGATTAGCTGAATTTCCCAGCATGAATAATTAAATAAATAAAGATTTCCTTAGATATCAGAAAGAAATTTCTGACTTGTGAAGATATTGGATTGACAATATGCAAACTGACCCTATATTGCAACACAGTAATTTTGCTTTATTCTTTATATCTTTTAGGCATTTCAATGTTTTGCCTGAATTTTTTGGTCACATAACTGGATCACAATGGAATTTGGACCATCAAAGAATTTTACCCACACTGAATTCTATCTAATTGGATTTACTTCTCTAAAAGAATATAGAAGACTCCTTTTCATCCCATTTAGCATACTGTTCATCTTTGCAGTCACTACTAATGTTGCCCTTGTGTTTGTCATTACACGTCAGAGAACACTTCATTCTCCAATGTATTTGCTGATATGTTTCATTGCATGTGTGGATATATGTGTGCCATGCTGTATTGTCCCTCGAATGTTATTTAGTTTTGCATCAGGGATCAATGTTTGGCCTCGAGAATTATGTCTGCTCCAGATGTTTATTGTTCACTATGCCGCCAGTTTTCAGTCCACAATCTTGTTTGGGATGGCTGTAGATCGCTACTTTGCTATATGCGTTCCATTACGGTACAACGATTTCATGAGTTTCACTAATTGTATGATCGCTATAGGCATAATTGTAATTCGTAATACCTTCATTATAACAGCCATGGTTGCTTTAGTTGGAACACTTAGATTCTGTTCCTCTAATGTTCTTTATCATGTTCATTGTGAACATCAGCTGGTGGTCACCTTGGCAAGCCCTTGTGAAGACACCACAAAGAACTATTTAGCTGGTCTGATCGGTTTTTGTGTACCAACTATTGACTGCATTGGCATTGCATTTTCCTACATTACCATATTTTTTGTGATTTTCCGATCAGCCGCAGGAGAGTCACGCAGCAAAGCAATCTCCACTTGTACCACTCACTTGATAGTTATCTTTATTGCCTACTTCACCTCCATGCTGGCCTTCTTAGCCTACAGAATTCAGTCAGGCCTTACACCTGACCTACGTGTCCTTACCAGTCTTGGATATCTACTTATCCCTGGTATCTGCAACCCATTAATCTATGGTATAAGGAATAAAGAAATACGGGAACACATTATTAAACTTCTTAGACAAAATAAGGCTGATGCTTTCTGATCACTATCACAACAATGTCTAGATTTTTTGTTTTAAAAATATGAGTATCGTGGATATTTTTAAAGACCTGAAAAATCAATAAATATGTTGGCCATCAGTAGATAAATAATTGCATATTGCAATAAAGACCATCCTTACAATTAGAGGAACAGAAAGCTTTTTAATGGAAATTATATACAATCTGTACTGTATAGGTGCATCTGGATTTTGTTTTTATCTACAAGTGCTGCTTTTAAATGATTTTTTTGGTGCATAATTCATTTCATACATTTCTATTGGTTTTATAATATGATAACTAAATAAAGGTATATAATAAACTTGAAAACTTTTTGTATGAAGTTAGTGAAATGGCAGTAATGGCATCACATTACAGAAAGATTCTTGGTCTAATAAAAAAGGGGGGAAATGTAATATTTTACAAAAATATCCTGATAATATTAGTAATGGGATCTGTTTTGAGTCTTCCCTTATGTTTCATCATCTTAAGTGAAGACATGTAAAAGAAACTGGAATAAAAGATGAAAAAGACAAAGAAAAGACAAATTATGCACTGGTGACATGAATAGCTTATCAAACAGTGGACTATGTATGGATTCCTCTTGCGAATGCTAAAATTGACCATTGCTGAGTGTATTGCTAGATGCAAACTCTTGATTCTAATAATGTCACCACATACTTAATGTTAATCAATTTAATTGCAGAAATAACTAACTATCCTCAAAGGTATACACCTGTTACTTAAAACATGACTGATTAAAGGACACCTTCACTGCTTCCCTAAAGAACAGTGTGAGTCTTTTGATTGGTTTCTTAAGGAAATAAATCATATTGTCATTTAAATGATTCCTAACAGTAATCAAAATCAGTAATTAAACTTTCTTTAACAGTTTTCTCATAGGGAATGTGAAAACACACAGTACAGCCAAAGCTCTTCCCCTTTTAAAAGTCTCAAGTACCTCACATGTAGGATGACGGATAATTAAAAATGTGGTTTATTTTATGGTCCGTGCAATGTATACTATTTTTATTAATATAAATAAAGGAGTTATTTTAATGGAATTGTTATTAATTGCTCAGTTTTTTTGTAGTTGTGGATACTCAGGAACAAGGGTGCTTTCATTATTGGGAATAACACAAAATGCACACATCATCCATTGGTATAACAGACATACAGGAATACCTGAATACCTGCTCATTCATGTAATTATCCAATCAGCCAATTATGTAGCCTCAGCACAATGCATAAATTTATGCACCTATAAGTCAAGAGCTTCAGTTAATGTTCAGATCAAACATCAAAATGGGGAAAATGTTATCCATCAATTAATCTATACCACTTATTCATCAGGGTCATGAGGAAGCTGGAGCCAATCCCAGCTGAATTCGGGCAAGAGGCAGGGAACACCCTGAACAGGTCACCAACCTATTGCAGGGCTAACACAGAGACAAACCACCAGTCACACTTACATTAACACCTATGAGCAATTTAGAGTAACAGGTAGACCTATGTCTGCATGTCGTTGGGCTGCTGGAGGAAACCGGAGCAACAGGAGAAAACCCAGGCAGGCACGTGGAGAACATTTTCTGCAAACTCTGCACAGAAAGACTCCAGTCAGCCAGCAGGTTCAAACCCAGGACCTTCTTGCTGTGAGGTGACAGTGCTAACCACTGCACCACTGTGCCACCCTATGTTTCTATATTAAGGGTAAAAACATATCTGCACTATTCATCACTCTTGGTAAAATTCAATATTTTAGTGAATCAAATGTGGTGCAGTGGTTAGCATTATTGCTTCATGGCAAAAGGTTCCGAGTTCAATCCCTGTGTCACCAGAGGACCTTTCTGTGTGATGTCTGCATGTTCTCCCTGTGCTTGATTAGATGGGTTTCCTCCCATAATTCAAAGACACAAGGGTTAGGTCAATTGGGAACTCTAAATTGCCCATAGCTGTGAATGGGGTGCAATGGCCCATGGCCAATGGAGTGTGCAAGTCAGTACAGCCTTAGTGTCAATCCCAAACCTGGATAAAATTGGGAGGGTTACATCAGAAAGGGCATCTGGTAGAAAACCTGTACCAAATCAAACATGCAAACAATTGATGATTCACTGTGGTGCCCCCGAATAGGAGCAGCCAAAAGAAGAAGAAATGATCAAATATCTCATTACTCTATTGCGTGTTCAAATGGTTTTCACTGGACAGCACAGATTCAAGTACAGGCTTTTAATAGTAGCAAAAATTAAGTTTCATTGCATAGCAGGATTTAAAATGTGTCCTTTTTGGTAGGGCTGCAATGGTTAGTTGACAATTGATGACTTCGATTATAAATGTCGACATGGAATTTTATTGTCGAGGCATCATATTATAAAATTATGTAAATGTACTGGCAATGCACTACAGGAAGTGCTGGGGGCAATATCACTTTCATTGTCTGACATGACAGCATTCTGTACTAATGAAGAAACGGCGTGATGGAAACTGATAGCGTAACGGAGAAGCTGACCAATCAACTAATAAAAAAAAAATAATCAAAAGATTAGTCGACTACCAAAATAATCGTTAATTGCAGCCCTAATCTGACCTATGGCTTCCCCAGGAGTCAATGAGTGTGTGAACAAGTGGGTTTTGAATAGAGAAAATACATCAACCTTTACTGTACATTGCTCTCTTTGCTTATTGCGCCTGGATTCATAAATTCTCAATATGCATGATTGGGAGAACCTCATTTGCCAATTGTCAATCATTGAAAGTGTAATCAACATGACTCTCAAACTTAAACATGTCAGTGCCACTCAAACTGACAGAGTGATCAGAGATGTAGTAATGGTTAATAACAGCATTAACAGTAATAACTAATATATTTTGTTATTGCAATCTTTGTGATTGATAATATTGTAAATAAATTGTAAGTATAAGGTTATTTGATTATTTGTTTTTGTTTCTGAATTTTTTTTGTTTGTTTATAGGTCTAGCTAGTTATCTAGTTAGTTGTACCTTCTTTAGTAAAATTTAGCTAGCTAGTCTTTTGATGCTCTTATGAAGACAGACTGAGAATTGACAGAAAGGAGGACAGCCCAACAGAAGAAATAGATCAACAAAACACAAAAAAGATACAGTATACTACAACTATAATAGACATGTGTATTTCCCTTATGTTGAAAACCACAACCCACCACTGTTGCACAGAATGGTGGGAAAAACACAAAAAAAAATCCAGTTTAGCAGCAGTGATAAGATTTGTGTACATGGTCCCAGGTTCATAAGCATTTTGGCAATTAATTTATGCATTCATTCATCTTCAATAAGAGCTTTATCTTGGTCAGGTTGCAGTGGATCTGAAGCCTATGCCCTGGATGGGATGCTAGTCCATCATATGGCACCATGGATGCAGACATTCATTCATTCCTGTATATTTTTTGGAGGTCTGCATGGTGGTGGGAGGAAACCAGGTAAGAAATGCGGACACTGGGAGAACTTGCAAAAACCCACACAGACAGTATCTCTAGCTCAGGATTAAGCCAAAATTGAACTGTTGGCTGTTGGTTTACTTACATATTATGTGCTGAGTGAATTCATGGTTGCCATAGTGGTTATTGTTAACATCTCACTGCCAACTGATACAGAAGTGTCATGTGACATTACAAGACTCCAAACTCGGCCCTTTCATTGATTCTTTCATTGTCATTTCTGGGGATTTTGACCATGTGTCACTCTCCACTACATTACCAAAGTTCCACCACTTTGTCATCTGTGTTCCCAGAGAGAACAGAACACTGAATAACCTGTCTGAAAGTAGGAATGGTGCCTACCACTTTTCTCTTGCTTTTTTACAACCTACTTCTGGGTAGAATTATTCATAAACATGGTATTAGCTTCTACTTTTATGCTTATGACATACAGGTGTATGTTTTAGTAAAGACAAATAAGAGACACCAACTTAATAAAGTTGAGTTAAGTGACATTAGAAAGTCGATGCTAAGTAACTTCCTCCTACTTAATTCTGACAAGAGAGAAGTACTTTTACTAGGACCACAGCTAGAAGTAAGCTTTCTGATTACGTAGTAACTCTGAATGGCCTTTTTGTTACATTATGTGCAGCAGTAAAAGACCTTGGTGTGATTATTGACTCCAGTCTCTCATTTGAAGCTCATGTAGATATACTAAGAGAATTTCTTTCATCTAGGAAATATTACTAAGATAAAAAATATAATGTCACTACATTATATTTGTTACCTCTAGGTTAACCTAATGTAATGCCTTGCTGTACAGATATTCCAGTAGATGCATAAACAAGTTCCAGCTAGTTCAGAACGCAACAACCAGAGTCCTTATTAGATACAGAAGATATGACCACATCACCCCTAACACACATCACCACAGTGCACTGGTTCCCAGTAAAATCTTTGCACTGATTTTAAAATACTACTGATTGATCAAAAACATTTTAAATATAGATCCCTTGACAAAATATCTTCAATTCCAGGTTACAAGGTCTATGGCCCCAGATGTAGATGGATTGTTACAGATTGTTTTGAAATATTGTGATACTTGAACATGCTGATTCACATTGCGCAGGGGATTCTGGGAAGGGTGAACTGGCCTCTTTAAGTAGGTGTGATAGTGGTTGGTGACATTGGCTTGGATATACATTGTGTTTCCAATCCGTTACCCCTCCACACAGCAGTGTAACCAGTCATTCATATCAGTGGGTGATGACAAAATATGGTAAGTAAAATCACCACATAAGCTGTACAATTATATTGATAAATATATTGCTGTAATTCATTGAATGCCAGACAGCAGTAGAAACACTGGTGCTTCTAGTGTTCTTGTAGTGGTTTCAAGGCACTATCTACAATCAAAGGATTTTGTCATATTAATAAAATAAAAATACCTTTTTGACAGATGCAAGTTAGCAAGCTAATTTAGTAATTGTGGAAAATGGCATCTTATAAATATAAATTATTTTATATAAAAACAGATCTGTCCTTTTTTGTGGATTTAGAACCATTGTGTAGAAATCTCATGTTTTATCTTTACATCCAAAGAAACGATACCTCTACCTATAGAATGAAATCAGAGAAAGCAGAACCTGAATCTGCAATAAAACATGTAAGAAATACGTGTGTAAATTTGTCGTGCTTGAAAAAAGCATATAACTGTGCTGTTTTTGACAATTTTAGGATAAAAAATTCAGTTAATAAAAAATCTGGTAAAAAAAAATTCAAGCTGCCATTCAAGGAGTCAACACAACTTGTTGCTTGTGATTCCGTTAAAAGATTTAAGAAATTGTCATGATCTGTCCCTCACTGCACACAAAGCATAGTCTGTGAACTCTGCCATACGTAGCGTTCTCCTGATGATCTCCGTTCGCAAAGTACTACAGTACTCACCTCCAATTTATGCTACGAACTACAACCTTGGACTACCTTTCCCAGAATGCTCCCAACCAACATGCTCCCCTTTGTGTCACATGACTGTTAATTGGATGCAGGTGCATTCAATCTACACACACCCTCACACAGGCCCTTTTCACACTTGGTTTTAAAATGCGTCTTGAGCATTTAGGTCACAAATGGACCGCCAAGACACATTCCCGTTTACACCTGTGTTTGTCATCCATCTCCAAGGTGTCCAGTTTCCACAAGAAGGTCAAAGGTCTCTGTGCAAAATTATAATAAAATGTTAAACCTGCAACATACCTTTATTATTTTCTTGCA
This sequence comes from Parauchenoglanis punctatus, assembly GCA_030068025.1. NCBI lineage: Eukaryota > Metazoa > Chordata > Actinopteri > Siluriformes > Auchenoglanididae > Parauchenoglanis > Parauchenoglanis punctatus. The sequence goes on from JAQQZU010000011.1 coordinate 9,525,964, forward strand.
CGCCAACCACTTACATCCATGCTCCTCTCCATTTTTTTCTAGTGTGTTCTAGTGTTACCAAAACAACCTTCCAGCATTAATCCAGCTTTAATGACGTCCAACATTAATGACGTATTTTCCTGTTCTGTCCGTGTTGGGGACGCTTCAGGATGCATTAGTGTTTACGCTAAGGAGGGTATGTGGTTAAATGCATCCCAGACCACCTTGGCAGTTGTGATCAGATCGCCCAAGACACATTTTAAAACAAATGTACGTAACCGGGGACACAGTTTAAAAGGACTCTAGGTACACTTTGAGTTTGCGAAGCATTTGTTTAGTTATGCCTCTACAAGTTTGTAGACTGCCAGCTGTTTGTTTTGCCCATGATGGCATAGGTTATTGTTTCTCATTTTGGAGGCCATATTGGTAACACCATAACAGAGAAATTGTTTATTAAAGTGCACACTATATTTTAACTCCATGATTAAGGCCTGGTTTGTTTTGCTCTTTCTAAGTGTCTTGGATGTTTTCTCTGAACTGCTCCAGTTTTCACTCCTTGACTGCTTGGATTTTCAGCTGCTTGATTTTTTTTTATCACATTTACACTGGTTGATTTTTTTCCTAGCATTAGAAATTCATATTTAGCTTCTGCTATTTCTGTGTTCATTCCATACATATTAAGAAAAGAAAAGAATGTTTTTGGTGCATTGCAAAGTGTCCTCAAGGTAACCTATGTAGCTCCACCCAACATAATTGGCCAATTCTGGCATTTGATTTAAAGTTTGTTGTGCAAGCAGACAGAACTCAAGGCATGCCAGATATGTGACAGTTTTCTTCTGTGTGGAGTATTCAGTTTGACTGCATAGAGAAGTCAAAATGAGGGGGGCATATGCACTTTATAAATTGTATAGGAGTGATTTAAACATCGTCGGGACATTTGTACAGTTGACCCATGAGGTCAATGTGCTTCAATTTCACACAACATAACACATTAACAGATACAGAGTACAAATTCAGACAACATATTAACAGACCCACTCTGCAAAAAACAAAAAAAAAAACACCATAATTGTTTCCAGAGGATACTTAAAAGTGATGAACATATCTAGGCACTCTTGTTTTTGTGACTCAGGAGTCAGCTAGCTATCCGTCAGTGGTAAATGAGCCAAAATGTAAGTGTTTTTGGTTTATTTTAAACATTGTGACCACATGATTCAGATATTATAGCCAATATCTGCCATTAACCTAGCATTGGCTTGTTGCTTATTATTAGCCTGTCAATTCAAATAACCTGACGTGATATACCCAATTAATTGTGAATCAATAGAACTGAATGACATAGAAGCAACATCATATGAGGTTAGCCTTGGACAAAATACATGCATGCGGCCTATATATTGTGAGTGTCCAGTGTTCAGCTGATCCTGGTTGGTAAATAATAGACAGAGTAATGGAGAACTACTTCTTCTTTCGACTTATCTGTTCAAGGTCACTACAGCAGATCATCCGTCATCCACTTCATCAATTTGGCTGGGGTTTTTCTGCCAGATGCCCTTCCTGACGCAACCCTCCCAATTCATCCAGGCTTGGGACCGGCACCACGAAACATTAACTGTGCTCCCTAGTGGCTGGGACCATTCACAATCACACCTATGGGCAATTTAGAGTAGCCAATTAACCTAATTCACATGTTTTTGGACTGGAGTCCAAACTGGAGTCCCCGGAGGAAATCTACACATGCAATGGGAAGAACATGCAAACTCCACACAGAAAGGCACCCTGGGTGATCTGAGGAGCAAACACAGGACCTTCTCGTTGTGAGGCGACAGTGCTAACCACTACACCACCATGCCACCCGCAATAATGGAGAACACCATATTCAATAGTTTATGCACAAATTAAGGCTTATAAACTTGCAATGGTTGCTTCTGTTATTAAGAAACAGTAAAAATACATAACAATGCACAACAAATTTTTTTTTTTTTTTAAAGTCTTGCTTCCTGAAAAGTTTTTGTCAACAACGTCTTTGAAGGCTTTCGAGGCAATTTTTTCCGGCCCAACTAACAGATCTTCAAACTGCTTGTCACTCATAACATGTCTGATCTGGGGGCCAACA
>JAQQZU010000011.1:9541812-9552847 GCA_030068025.1 Parauchenoglanis punctatus
GAATTACTTGACAGAAAACCAAAAAAAAACCCTTTTTTTATTATTACTTTGTTGTTGTTGTTGTTGTTGTTGTTGTTGTTGTTGTTCTCAGGGCTGGCCCACAAAAATTGCAAAGCAGCAAACAGAAATATCTGCTTTAAATCCTCCATGTGGCAGTAAAAAAAAAAGGGTGACTAGGAAATGGCTCAAAAAAGATTCACTGACCTATACAATATGGTTATAATTAGAGGAATTCCCTGTATGGTGAAATAAGATACTCTGAGATTATGGTATGCTCAGTTACAAGAAAAATGGCCAGCCTGGCTGGGAAAAGTAAATTTAAACTGGAACTAAAAAGTGAAATGGTTGTTGCCCGCACCTCATTGTACATTCAGATATAAACACAGGATATTGAGATGTGGCCCAACACAAAGTTTATTGTTACCACCTCAGTTAATCAACACCTCCTGACCAGTCAGAGTCCAGGATTCAACAGCATTTTGTTACAATGTGTTATAATAGCATATAGTAGAATGATTAATGGTATGTATGTCTACTTCTTAAACAAAGGCAAAAAAAAAAAAGTAAAAAAAAATATATCACATTTGTCCAGCTACGCATGTTACCTGTGAGTACTTATTTTCTGTGTTCCAGACAAAGGAACAGGAGCCAATACAGTAGTTTGCATAGTAGCCAGAGGGCTCGTGTATCCATTTCCAACCCAGGTCTTTACGAAAGTCTATATAAAGTCTTCTCACACAGCAAACGTCTGACTGCCTGGATAAAATACAAAGACAAGACAGTGAAGACACTGAAATGAAGAGAAATGGAGAAAGAGCACAGGGAAAAAACAATACAAAACAAAGGAAGCATCAAGCATGAAACGTTTTTTAATTGAATAGTAGAAATACTTTAAAACTCCTCAACTCAGAACAAACTGCATCTCCTGTAGTTTGCCGTTTCCTCCGCGACCTGAGATGACGGACACGTTCTGCAGGAAGCGACATTACCAGAATGTATGGCTTTGTCATTTTTTTTTGTAGAACTGATTTGTCTCCTCTCTCAGTGGATATGCCTGAATGTGCATCAATCAATACCGGAAAAAACAAACAAACAAAAACTAAAAATACATACTCCATATCGCTGGGCTGACTTTGCTCTTTATACTACAAACCTGAAATTTGGAATGGCATATTTCTTCCAGTCTCCCCACACCCACAATGCAACTTCACTTTTAATGTTTCATTCTCCTCTGTGGCAGACACAGCACAATTAATCAGTAATGCATGGTATACTTTAAAAATACTAACTTACATTTCATTACATTCTCCTCATTACGTTGCTCCTGTAGTCCTAATAAATGAACTGATTCTGAGAAAGATTAAATAAACTCACTAGAATTTTCCAGCCATTTTTTCACAGTCTGTGTCACATCAAAGGATATCCATTTGCTGTTCAACTCATTGGTGATGAAATGTGAATTCAGGTAGCGTGCCTTATCCCCAGTCCCGTGATAAAGCTCTAACCTCTCTTCATTGTTTGGAGCTATTTTAGGGTCCTTGATGAGAAGACGGAGCTCGGCCTGGGAAACCATACGGTCTAAGCCCAAAAGTCCTTTCATTGCAGTGACGCTAAACTGCATAGTTCCATTTTCATCTATAAAACACAAAAATAAAATTATGTGTACCTACTTCTAACCAAATAATTGACATTACTTCCATAACTATTATGTAAACATCATACAGAAAACTTCACCATCTGTTTTTTCTTTGTTAAATAACAATACATTTGTATCCCTTTATTATAAACCTTATATTATGTAGATTATCTGCCACACAAGCACTTGTGAATAAGCTGTTACTTCCGAAATGAAACCCAATAGAACATTAATATAAACTGGTCTGACCCACAGGTCCACCAATACAGGTTTTCTGTATACCAGATTGACATTGATGGGAGGCAGATCCTTTAATGCCACAGTGCCCAAACTATTGCCCTGTATGACTGTACTGCCTGCTCTCATTTTAAAAGTTAACTTAAAAGGCACATTTTCTCCCAGCACTTTTCTTTTCTTCTTCTTCTATTCTTTGCTTCCTTTTATACCACAATGAGAAAATAATAACTTTCCTTTATATAAAATTAATCAACACCTTCTGACCATTGTAATATAAAATCTTTGACTGGTTTAACTTCACTTAACTTTGACAACCATACTCCCTGCATGACACCATCCTACCCACAATGTCTTGGATAGTCTCTTGATAGTCTCTTGTACACTTATATTTCTTGGAATTCATTACACAAAGGTACCAAACACCTAATCTGCTTGAGTGTGTTATCTATAAGAAGATATTGCATGAATGATGAAGGCCAAATGGAATTAAATTATTTCAAAATTATTTCACTTCAGCTATTGGTTTTTGGTTTGTTTGTTTTTTTTTGTTTTGTTTTTTGTGTGTGTGTGTGTGTGTGTGTGTGTCTACAATCCAGGTAGACAAGCAAACAAAGAGAGCAGTGAGAGAGAATGTGCATAGAGGAAACAAAACTGAAAGCTATAGAGAAAAAGATCTCATTTTTACCGTCAACACCTTTTTATAGTAAAAGGGTGGAACTAGATATTTAGTCTCAGTCAAAATGCACTTCAGTGAAATATTAAGACAAAAGAGCAAGAATTACTTCTATAAGTTACTTTATTTTCAGAAATTCGGAGAGAACTTAGAAATAGGCCAAAGTCAGTGGGGAGGTTGAAGGTTTGGCAGCAGGCCTGCTGCTCACCACCTCTGCCAGTGTAATGCAAAATTATCCCTCGATCTGACAGTAATTACACTCTGGCCAAGGCTCTGAGAAAATGGTCCACATCAACCACACTGTACCACCACAGAGCAACACACCAATCTTCCCCCTTCAAATAAGTGCTTCTGTGACTGCACAGCATTTCACTATAGGTTGACTATAGAGAAACATAATGATAGAAGAGGTAAAAGACTACATGAAAGAGAAGGAAGTAAGTAGAGGAAAGCGAGCAGGCTGTCTGTGGCTTTCAGTGCTGTCAGCTAAGAAAACCAACACCCAGGCATGCCAAACCTAGTCTAACGGTCTAAATTACACACCCTAAAACTGGCCTCCCCACTATGCCCCAGATCAAGACCCTAAATTAACTTGCTTAATTAAAAGAATTCTTGCCATATCACACCATCACACTTTACTTTTAAAGCAGTGAAATGGGGTGAGAAATACCAGTAGTGATACTGAAGCTGAGATGCTTATTTGTGTGAATAACTATGCAAATGAAACTTCTAAAAATGTCAACTGATGTTCCTCTAGTTCAGTACTACTGAGAAATTTACCTGAGGAAGCCAAAAACTACAAGTAGTGTGGTTAAGGTTCCTAATAACAATGACCCAGGCCTGTAAAACTCTCAAAGATTTTATGTATCTGTCACTGAAGTTTAAATTATAACGTCCATATGTGGCCTATTATTTATGTTGTATCACAGCGCTGTTGAATTCTTGAATACAATTGTTCAGGTGTTGATTTATATTCTATAACAACAGCTCTGACAATAGTGCCTAGAAGTAGAATATCTTTCTCTATGGTGGACGATCCGCATAATGTTTTGTGTAAAGAGACATTTATTTTATATCTATAAAAGGAGTCTGCAGTGTTTGTGTTTTGTAACAGAGCCATAGCTATAATTTTGAGTATTCTGACATGGCAAAGTCTTCAGGACAGGATATCACACTTTGCGGTTTCTCTGTAACATGACTTGCTGCATTTTTGTCTTACTAACTTCTAGATAGAAAAAGTGGCTGGTGAAGGAATGACTATATATAGCTGCTATAACATAAGTGAAAACAGGATCTACCTTATTTCATGAACATTCCACAACAGTAAAAGTACCCATCATCCGTACAAATGTAATTGTTATTCTTCAACCAATAATAATACACATCTGGATTTTTATTATTAAAAAATAATCAAGTACACAGTGGTAACAATAACTTACATCAGGCTGCATTAGTCCACCCTGTTGTACTTCTACTTCTGCATTTATTTGTATGAGATGTATATGTACCAGCAGTAACATTAATGACCAATGGCTTAACACAGTGGCTCATTGTAAATATGTGATTGCCCATTGATAATGGTAGCTACCACTTGTTTTCTTTCATGCACTCTTAGAAAATGTCTAATCGTAAGGGTTCTTTGGTAGTCTTTCTGGAGGACCCCCTAAATGACCTATGTACACAATACCACAGTATTTCCCTCTCAGAAAGTATTCCAAGTTCAGCTCTTTTCCAAGGAAGCTAAGAACCCTTAATTATCCAGTGTCTTGGTACTTTGACTATTCTTTAAAAAAAAAAATCTTTAAAGGTTCCTCTTGAAAATTAAAGGTTCTCAGCCTCCTAAAATAGTTCTACTTAGAACCCTTTTGTGATAGAGAATGCTAAGAGTTCCCCAAAGGGACAACTAAGAGATTTTGATGTGAGTATAAGATATTCTAGACCATATACTTCAAACAGTTGCACAAAAGCTTCCTTTCTCCAATATGTCTTGTTGGAAAACAAAGACAAACAAAAGTCAATTGCGGTGTGGTTTTAACTTAATCTAACTGACCAGCTGACCAACATTTTACTATAGGAATTCTAATTGTTACTAAGAAGAAAGCAAAAATATCTTCAAAAAAGTGAAATACCAATTCTGTAAACAGGCTATAAAAGAAGTAAAATATTTTTGCACTAACATAGCTAAGAAATCATTGGCATTAAAGGAGTTGAATACAATGTTCTTTTTAAGAAAGAAGTCAATACATTTTTTTTCCATAATGCTTCTGTCTATTGCGGATATAAATAAGGAGCAATCATAGCCTGGTTCTAAGAGATAACGGTTAAGTGATGGACATGTGCTCAAAGATAGAGAATGCAAGTTGCCCAGAGGTCTCTTAAAATGGGATCTGAGTCACCCCTTAGCAGCCACTACGCACCCTTCCTTCCTGTTTGTGGTTGTGCTAACCAGTGTGAAACCTCAAAAAAAAAAATGGACAAACCTTAGGTTTTTCTATTAATTATGGCATGTAATCATTGTCATAATTTTAAGCATATCAATTCTTATAGTGCCTTTCTGACATTTTGACAATCATTAAAGAGGCATTGTTTTTATGGTGGTATAACCATACAGGCTGGAAATACTCACTCCCAGTCATGTTAAACTTATGAACCTCCTTGGCATAGTATGCCTCCTCCTCTGCATCAGGAGAATCCACATGCTCGGTGTCCTGCATCAGCTCCTCGCTCAACTCCACAGTGCTGTTGTAGACAGACAGGACCTCCAGAGGTACCTCATCTCCCTCTCCTTCTTCATCGTCTTCTGGCTCTTTGGTCAGCTGTAGTTTGCTGAGGATCTGTCCACGGATGGCCTCGATGCGCTTCCTTTTCACCAGCTCTAGGTTCAGGGGCTTACAGGTTGATAAGGTGCCACAGTAGCCCACACATCCCAAGAGGCACAGCAGTGCCAACAGCAAACCCTGTGCCCTCATTGTCCACACTGGTGCTGCAGGGGTGTAGTTTTAGCCTCTGAAGAAATCTCAGGATGTTCAAGAAAGAAATTAGGTTTAAGGCGCGCACACGTTTAATGCTTGTTCCATTTCAGGATTCCAAAAAAAAAGTTTTCCATTGGCTGGTCGCTTGAATTCAAAACGCCACGGTCAGAATCAGACTCACTAGACCACTGTGAAATTGCTGCCCATATCTGTCTTGCTGGCAGGCAGCATTGCTGAATCGGACAAACACACGGCTCCCAAAAGAGGTCTCTCAGGAATGCAGCATGCTTCCACACAATAAACTAAATACAAGCTTAAAGCAAAACACTCTTAAAGCATATTACTTACAGCACATGAGGCAGCTTCAACAGCTTTGCTGAGTCCAAAATGATAATATGTAAGTGTATAAAACAACTTATTGACGCTTTTGGTGTTGCTTCCTTGTTTCATATGCCTCACTTCAGTCTCAAGTTAAGGGGTGAAAGAGGAAAAGGAAGCAGCACAGCTTAACATAAAGGACACAAAACTTCCTTTACTGCAAAGCAATTTCCTCATTGAGTTTAACCTGTTAATCAGATGACCTCAAATGCAACATTAAAATCAACAATTTTTTTTTAGCTCACTTCAAATATGTATAAGATTTTTTATAGAAATCTTTGCAGAAATCAAGTGATTTAAGAAGATAAACAGCACAAGTACAAAATCTTTCAACAAAGTGATCAACTTATCTGTGCATTTGGCTTCCAGGTTTATAGAAGACCGACGCAACCCTGATGCAATTTCAAGCTGAGTAAATTCCCTCCCGGGTAAAGCAAAGCAAATAAGCTAGTTTACATCTAACCCCACGCCGACAGCATACTCACTAACATAATCTCCTGGGCTTAAATCAGCTCTGTCCTTCCCTTCCTCCCTCCTCTTCTCGCTCTTTTTTCCCCTCATCAGTCACTGGTTCAAAAAAAATGAAAGGAACTTGTACGTAAACAGGACACCATGCCAATATGCCACAAGCGACAGCCATGCACAATGTAGAAGCAGTTTCTTGCGCCTGCCCTTGAGAAAGGTGAGAACGCTGATGCAGCAAAAGCTGTTGCGGTTCCTATTTTAAGCCGCTAAACTGAGTGTCCAATGTTTAGTTATGTTCCACATCTATCCAAATCTGACATTGTTCCGTTTTTCTGTCTTACTAACTCTTCTGGCTTGTCAGAGCTCACTGAAGACAAAAATGATTTGTAAGAGCATAACGTTCCATGAAAGACAGCTTTGGTAAACCACAACTTTTTCTTTCCTTTTTCTTTTACCCTATGAGAGAAAAAACTTTCCACCCAGGAAATGAGCATACTAAAACATCTGTAACAGATCAAAAGGGTGACTTTTAGCTCAGGCTCTAACTATCTATCATCAACAGAACATGGTCAGGGTACAAAATATCAACTTGCTGCATACATTGCATTAGATGACAATTTGCTGATTTCTGTAGAAATAATCAGTCATTACTGGTTCCTCTAGCAGTACTATGAGTGCCATTAGCCACTCCACAGAGGCTACATAAAGAATAAAACACAATAGGGACTGCAGTTATATGAAAATAATTAATGATGGGGTGGTGTTTATGAAATGAAGTTAGTGTTAACAACACAAAGTTGATTAAGTTTTTCATTCTCCTTATACCACAGTACGTTGTCAACAATTACAAATTTTAATGTATTTTAATAAATAAATAGAAATGCACATCTTGAGAATATATCACCACCCAAATAATATATGCTCAGTGGAGGTCCTTTCCATTTCTAGAGGAGGTTGAATTGTACAGTATCCTGCAAAAGTCACACTTTTGATTTCAAACAACGTTTCATTCCATCCATTTTCTAGACTTTGGGCGAGAGGCGGGGTCACCCTGGGCAGGTCCAACCTGTATTACAATATTCAAAGAAAATATAAAATATTTGCAGATTGCATACTGTTTTTGCTGTTGAAGACTATTGTATGATTTATGAGCTATAAAATGTTTGAACAAAAATGTATTTAACAGAAAAATCATACAAAGGTCTCAAACAGTAAAAACAGTAAGCAATCTGTAAATATTTTATTTGTAGTATTCACCTTTAATATTGACCTGCATAAACAAGTAATGAACAGAATTAATGCACTGTACATTTTCCTCTTATTCTTGTTAAAAAAAAAATTTAAAAATAACTACTAAATGGCCATTTGATTGAAAGGCAAAGTATATGGCTGCATATATTTAGGTGTCTAAATATGTTTTTGAAGGATCTGTCACTTGAGATGTAAACTGAAAATGTAGACCTTGCAAATAAAATGATGATTAAGCAATCAAATGTTTAATTCAATTTATATACAACAGAAAATACCTTAAATCTATATACAGGAGTACAAAATTCATAAAAACAAACAGGTCATATCGTCACTGCATCCAAGGATGTTTCACAAGCCAGAAATCATCTGACACCTTTACATTTCTCTGAATAGGAAAAAAAAACTTTTGTCATTTGACAATAATATAAAAAACTATAGGTGTGAATAAAATCTGATGCACCTCCATGTTGTAACTATAACACACACTAATCGTTCCAAATCCCACTGCCTGCTGCACTACACATCGGGTAAGGCGTGATTTGCTGTCAATAGAAGGTGGATAAATTAGTGTGCATGGATGTGATCTCTTCAGAAGTAGCTTTTACTTGCCGGGTGCTAATGAATTTATGATTTGATCACCTCTGAAATACCTCTCATTAGATGTTGCTATCTGCATGTCTGTCTTGTGTCTCTCAGCACTCTACACCATATCGCTCAAAATGACGCAGAATGATGCACAACTCCAGTTCTACTGTGCCCATAGCCTCTGTGTGAAGCCTGTATCTGTCTGCTCCACTGTAAATGAGGTCAGGAGTGCGAAGCTGAGGGCCTCCTCCAACAAACATCTGGGCCAGCTGTTCCTGCCAGGTGCCCACTGGCCTCCATGTAACACACTGCAGCCGGTGCTGTCCAGGGCTAGAGGGCACATGGCAGTAGCCATAACCGTACAGCTGACATCTGCCAAAAGAGTCCTGATGCCAGACCTGTAAATGAAATTTTGGCCAACCTGGAAAGGAAAAAAAAAAAGTTATAAACCCAGTCAGCTGGCAGTCCGACAACACACTAGCTAATTTTACAAAATCAGGATGTTAACAAACCTTGAAGGCCTTTAGTGGAGAAATGTAAATCAACAGGATGACTCCAGTAAGCCATTTCACCTATCTGGGGTATGTCCACTTGTGTCTGTCCCTCCTTTACACCAGACAGAAGTCTCCATGCTCCTCCTGATAGAAATGATACGAATGTCAGGACTGTTCACAAAGCAAAGGAAATGAGAATGTTACAAAATGATAATGATAATGCACCCGTGTGAATGCCCCACTTGCAGAACAGGCTGCTCTGAGGGAAACCACTGGCCCCGATGATCTGCCCGATTATATGCAGCTCTGCCATACGATGTGCTTTGCTCTACGAAATTAGAAGAATTGCAGCATTAGCAGTATTTCTGAACACACCAGTCACAGACAATTTTATCAGATACAAGCATGTATATGAAGTTACTGATTGAACCTCTAACTAAAGCCCTTCTTTTTTATCCTTCCTCTACAAAATGAAAAGGTAACGGTGCATGATTATTGTAAACAATAAGTAAGAAATAAAACACTTAGGGGATGCTGTTATAAGAAAATAATCAACAAAGGTGATTATTTCCTATACGAGCAGGCTCCATTTTTCTCTTAATAAAATCTCTCTTAATAACGTGATCGCTTTTCACAAGCTCCTGTTATCACGTTATGCAGCTCCCTTCATCTTGAAGTCAACAGGAAAAAACTTTACAGCTTGTTATACAGAAACTGCAAAGCACAACACATTCTCTACTGGAAATTGTCATGTCAATATAAATATTTACCTCGAACTCTTACAAAGTGCTGACAGTAGAGACTCCTTACACAACGGTTAAGTAAACATATCCTTGCATAAATGTTTACCATATCAACAGTTATATGTTTTTCTTTTAATTATTAAATGTTATCCCTTTAAATTAGATCTTACCATAGAAATGGTCCATATTAGAACAAGCGCAGGGATATAAAGCTGTGATTTATTTATTTATTTTATCTGTAGTTGGCACTACTGGCAAAGCTTCTGAAAGTTAAACATCTCATCTCTCGCTATAAAGGTAAGTTTTTGAAGGACCAGTTTGGTTCAGCGCTTAATTATTCAACATTCATTAGCAACTTCAGTGTGAATCAAACCATTAATAAGGCCTCTGTTGTTATTCCGCTAAAATGACTAAAAACGACATATACAAACTAGATACGGATTGTCACCCATTTCTTTTCTAGGCTTGATACTAAATCTGGCTAGTTACGGCTGCTAGCTAGTCAGCTAAGTAGTCATCCGCTAACGTTAGAGTCTCAGTATGCCGTGAAAGAAATCACAATTCACATACATACCCAAAACCGTTCATTAACTAGTAAATTGATGAGAAAGGAGATCTGACTTAAAGCAAAACGGATAATCTTGTCGTTTACACTCACTCACAGTTTACGGTCTTGGTTAGTATGAGCCTCACTTCCTTAGCAACGACTCTCTCACTATGTTTTAAGAGCGAGCGATGATCACGTAAGTCGTTGCCGCCACCTGGTGGCTAAACAATGACATACACCAGCGTATCTCTCCAATTCACCCACTTCTTCTTCTTCTTGTGGTTTTGCGGCAGCCGGCTCGATGACAGTCACATCCTTTGATCACATTTAGACTTAATTAACAGAGATTAAAGTGAAAACGTTATGATAACACACAATACAAAGACGATCCATCGAGATCCCGACCAGGATAATGAATACTGAACATGAATGAATAATTAATATTATTATTAATTATTATTATTATTATTAAGAGTTAATAATAGTTGGTAGTTGTAGCATGTTCTGAATTTTTGCCTTAACTCATAATCTATATTACAGCCACAGTTACATCATGGACACATTCATTTCAATATGCATATTCAGTTTTACAAATGAAATTCAGGTTTCATTTCTTGATATTTACATATAAATGTGTTAAACAACTTTAATGCAGCCCACCCAATGTTTAGATGAGCAAAAGTATAGGAATAGTCTTAAAGTAAATAACGGTAACATTTTATTGCATATCATTTGCTTGCAATAGCTGCATCAAGCTGGCAACCCACCTGACATAATCAAACTGTTGCATCATCACTTATTGTGATTCTTATTAGTATAGTATGATGCTTCTTTAGGTGTCATTTTTTTATGCTGTGGTGGGGGGGGGAGTGTCTCTTTTTCAGAAGGTGAAATGTATGTTCATTTCGGATAAGGTCTGGTAATTGAGGTGGCCAGTATAAAACCTTACACTCCCACCAAAAGTAGACTTTCAGAGCTATACAGTGCATCCGGAAAGTATTCACAGTGCATCACTTTTTCCACATTTTGTTATGTTACAGCCTTATTCCAAAAT
>JAQQZU010000011.1:9590970-9603497 GCA_030068025.1 Parauchenoglanis punctatus
TTAACATACTGAACCGGCTAAACACCAAACATTAACATACTGAACCGGCTAAACACCAAACATTAGCATACTGAACCGGCTAAACACCAAACATTAACATGGTTTGTGGCTCTTCGAGATTTTACAGTCCAGTGAATAAACATGTCAACATTATCACAACATGGATGCAGTTTATAATGTGGATGCTCACATGTTAAGCGAAAGTGTTCCATTATAATTATTTTTGGAGACGTATTTTTTCCCGGTTACAGAAACCTAAAGCAGGTACACTGTTGGATTTAACAGCTCTTGGTATTTAGACAGCTCTCTTATAGAAAATGTCAGTTTAATTTAATAATAATAATTCCAGTCTACAGAAATCTGTAGAGTTGTCACTAACAGGAATCAGGTATCACACTTTATATCACAATGATTGTGTAGATATTTTTATTTTTCTGCATTTCTCACACTGTCTTATTAATCAATCAGGATAGTGTAAATGAATGAAAGTAGTTATTAATCAATACAATGTCCTTATTCTGCCTTCTGAATGTGATAATGTATTGTATATATTTGTGTGTGTGTGCGTGTGTGTGTGCACGTGTTCGTACATGCTCAGGGCATCTGAGTTGGCTTTTTCTCTTGATCCTCTCCCACCGAGTGAGATTCCCTCTCCACCACAGGTTACTGAGGTTTGTGTGTATAATTTATCTGAATAATCGCAACACATCCCATCATTTTCTCCCTGTACGAATGGTGTTGATCAGCAGGTAATGAAATTTGTTTATTTTAATAATGTCTCACATATTACCTATTTTTGAGGCAACACCAAGATGAATTCTTTCACAGCCATGATATGTTTGCTAAACGGTATCTTCTCTGTGTGTTTTAAAATAGAAAACTAAATGCTACAAGTTAAAGGGGCTGGCTCAGCCTACCCAGAATCCAACGAGCTGATTTTGTTTTGAAAGCATGTGACTGCCACCTGCTAGCTCTCTTTGCAGAAAAACCTCTGCAAATTCAGTTAGTGATTCATCTGAAACTCATCTCAAACTTTTTCTTCTTCTGTGTGTCATACGTAGAAGCTTTGAACAAATATGGTTTATCTAATCTTCCCTTCGTGGCCTTGCGTGAGACGGCCAAGGCCTGTTAGGGTCCACTGTGTACGGAAGACCCATGTGAAAAAGGAATCAGTTAAAAGAATGTGAAATATAGATACTTTGACAAGATATCTTCAATTTGATGTTACAAATTAAGATCTGTTGCGTAGGATGTTGTAGATTTGTTGCGGGTTGATTTTGGAATATTGCTATCGTCAGAACTTGCTGCAGAGGATTCTGGGAATGGTGAGCCTGCCCCTTTAAAACAAAGTCCATGTTATAGATGATGATCTCATCAGTAGAGGAAGATTACAATCTCCTAAATAACTCCTTATTTTCCACATAGTGCACTGAATAGGGGGTAGGACATTATTTAAAACTCAATGTAGTGCACCTGCAAAACCATTATTATGATGATGATGATGATGATGATGATTATTATTATTATTTGTGGCTATTACTGTGCCATTCTCACTCACATTTCTGTTCTGATTGTCCTTATGTCTCTGCGTTTAGGACGAAGCCCACGACCTGGATGCTTTGTGTTTGGCGAAGTCGTATTTCGATCTAAAGGAATATGACCGTGCAGCGTATTTCCTGCGTGACTGCCGTAGTCAGAAAGCGTATTTCCTCTACATGTACTCGCGCTACTTGGTGAGGCGTTCTCACTGTCACTGTTCATTTGCATGTGGTGTTTATTTATTAAATGTTTCACCCATGTGTTTGTTGTTTATTTATGCCAGGTGGTGTTGTGTGTTCTCTGGTGTTTTCAGCTTGTCTTTTGTTTTGTATATTTCAGTCAGGAGAAAAGAAGAAGGACGATGAGACAGTGGACAGTCTGGGTGAGACACAGTTTTTAGCTGTTGTTACAGTATATGAAGGATTTTATCATTGATTACTAAATGTTTAATGGACTGAATGATCACCAGAATGGCTCATGCTGTGGCAGTAAAAGTAATTAATGAAGTTTGCGGGCTGAATTGAGTCTCATTTGCTCTGTGTGTGTCTAGGTCCTCTGGAGAAGGGTCAAGTGCGCAATGAAGCTCTGAGGGAACTGAGAGTGGAGCTCAGCAAGAAACACACTGCTGGAGAATTAGATGGATTCACACTCTATCTGTAAACACACACCCCACACACAATATGCCACAATGTGGGAATTTTTTAATTCTCCGTACTGTTCACGCTGCCTCTAAAGCAGTACTTCAGCTCCCCCTACTGGTGCAGTGTAGTTTAGTGTTTGTTCCATTACTGTTGCTGTAGTACACCTCTGTGTTGTTTTTGTTACAGGTCAGAGCTCAGTGATTTCTGGTTCATTTTATAATGACGCTAAACTTGGAAAACAAACTGAACTGAATTAATCAGGGATTATTTCCCCACTGACATAAGCATGTACAAAGACCAGTCACGTGAAGAAATGATGACAAGACTCCAGCAAGTCAAACATCGCAAGTGACTTCCCTTGAGTGATGAGGCAGAGACTGATGTGGATGATGCTGGTATCATAGTGACAATAAACATTTCCTTTTTTTATTCACTTTAGGGCTGTCTCAAATACCGTTACCAATACCATAGCTTCAGTAGGAATCAACAGCGAATAAAATTCATTCCTCCAGTGGGGGGAATGAGCACGTGTCTTCACTGCTTACACGCGTGTTTTGTGTGTGTGCATGTGAAATGGTGTGAACATAAACATGATGCTGTGAGGGAGAAACTGAGCACAGCAGCATGGAGAGTGTAGCACTAATAATAATAATAAAGAAGGGGCAAGTGAGCAGGTGCGAGGTTTATTTCAGATGCAGTGTTTTTTCCCAGAACTCATGCACATGCAGCTTTTTAAGTCTTGCTTAATGTGCTCGTAAATAAACGGCAGTAAAGTTTGTAAGTTTGCACTTGAGTGTTGTTAAGTTGTTTTTCCTGTGTGCACGCGCGCACGTGTTGAGTTTGACTCGGCAAGGACCAGCCAGACATTTCTCTGTTCTCTGCTGAGATGGGGGAAATTACTAAGGAAATACAAACCTCAGAATATCCCAAATCCCAAAACTGGAAAGCAAATACCTACCCAACGAATGAACAATAGAATAGTAGAATATTCTGATCCAGCCCTACTTATTATTCTTTATAATTTGCCAATAATGTTGTTCCCCATAAATATATTAGATTATAAATATTGAGGTAGGCAGGAAGTCTTTCAGTGGAATTGGAAAGAACTCTTCTTAATTTTCAAGTGTAAGTGAAATGCTAGGACTTTTCCTCCGGTTGAAATATTTGCAAAAGAGAAGTGTAGTTTAACAATGTTCATGTTATATGTGTGACTGTGTGTGTGTCAATGTGTAGGTATGGGGTTGTGTTGAGGAAGCTGGATCTGATGAAGGAAGCAGTGGACGTGTTCGTGGACGCGACACACTCTCTCCCTCTGCACTGGGGCGCCTGGCTCGAACTGTGCAACCTCATCACTAACATTGACATGGTACACACTCAACACCACACTGTCTCTCAACACCACACATTGTCTGTCAGTGCAACATGCTTACTCTTACCACTACACAATGTTTCTCGAAACCACAAACTCACTCTCAACACCACATACTGTCTCCAAACAACACATGCTCTCTGTCATCAACACACCCTCAGCATTCCCACCACACACTCCCGCTGAGCAACCCACACCCTCTCAACAGCACACACACTCTATTTCAACAGCACAGTCAACAGCATACATTATTAACCTTGTAGACTTTATACACAGAGTACATCACTGACATAGTGCACACTTAACATCTAGACCTGACTTTTTGCTGTGTCAAAAGTGCTACATGAGCTAACATGTATTCATGTCAACTCTTAACACCATATACAGTACACTCAATATACACGTCTAACACGTCTGAACTTCATGCCGTACACACTTAACACCGTGCACACACTCACTATTACTGAAAACAGTTAGCTCTTCAGCTTCATCACCAGCATAACAATGGTGCAAACTAAATTCAGTCCCCGTTTTAAGATAGATGGAGACTTCGATTACGAACACGCAGACGGAGACTTCGTAGACTAACTGAAGTCTCTGTCTGTGTATATGTAGCTGAAGTCTTTGTCTCTGTCCCTGTAGCTGAAGTCTCTGTCCCTGCCGGACTGTTGGGTGAGGGACTTCTTCATGGCCCACATGTTTACAGAGCTGCAGATGATTACTGAGGCACTGCAGAAATATCAGAGTCTGAAGGAGGCTGGATTCTCCAAGAGTACCTACATCATCTCCCAGATTGCTGTCGCCTACCACAACATTCGAGGTCTGAACTATCTTCTTTATCACACATATTACACGTAGACTTATCTGGACTGCAACCTTTAATGCATGGTTTGGGATAATGCACACAGACAAACAGTCATACAGAGAAGTCAAAAAAAAATACTGTTTAATGCAGACTGTTCCTGGGATAATATGCCTGAACATATGAACAAACACCCCTCATAGTGCATTAAGGGTAATATATACACTCCTTCACACACTGACTCTTTGTGTTCTAGTAAGAACACTAGGTAGTGACTATATTGTGTGTGTGTGTGCTCACACAGATATTGACCAGGCATTGGATCTGTTTAACGAGCTCCGTGAACAGGATCCATTCCGCATTGAGAACATGGACACATTCTCCAACCTTCTGTATGTCCGGGTGAGACAACTCATATCATTCTCGCATCACATCTACATAGGGTTAATTTACAAACCACACTAGACTATGACCGGAATAAAGGTGAAGTTCCATGAATGTTTTAATGAATGACATTGAAGTCAATGGAAAGACTTTACAAGGTGGGTGTGTGTATGCGTGTATGTGTATGCGTGTATGTGTATGCGTGTGTTAGAGTATGAAGCCAGAGCTGAGCTATCTCGCCCATAGCCTGGTGGAGATCGACAAGTACAGAGTGGAAACCTGCTGTGTCATTGGTCAGTACTCACACACACATACACATTAATGTTACACTAATATCCCCCTATACACAGTTTCAAATGTTTTTAATATAAATGATCATAAATATATACACACAAATGGTTTCTAATAAACATTTAAAGCTGGTGACAGGTAATTAACACTGATATTCAACACCCAGAGAAGAGCGGCATTGTGTGTGTTATGGCATTGTTAATTCTGTGTGTTAATTGTGTAGGTAATTACTACAGTATGCGGTGTCAGCATGAGAAAGCGGCTCTGTATTTCCAGCGAGCACTGAAGCTGAGCCCCCGCTGTCTCGGGGCCTGGACACTGATGGGCCACGAGTACATGGAGATGAAGAACACGTCCGCCGCCATTCAGGCCTACAGGTACGTTTAACACACCATAATTAACACTGCCTCAGTCTACTAGCACACTAAACACCATTCAAGCCTACAGACACACATAACAAACCATAATTACCATTGCCTCATTGTGCTGGAGCACTAAACACCATCCAAGCCCACAGGTACAACTAACATACCATAATTAACACCGTCTCAGTCTGTCAGTACAATAAAACCCACTGTGCCTGCAGGTGCAATTATCACACCATTATTAACAACATCTCATTACACTGGTGCAGTAAACACCACCCAGACTTACAGGTGCAATTAACACACTTTAATTAACACTTTCTCAATCTACAGTTGAAATTAATACACCTATTTAGGTCAACACGCACACACTGTGTCATAATATATTCTGTGTTGTATGTTGTAGCTTTGTTCTTTCCATCAATGCACAGGTCTGATTGTAGGTGCACAATTAATGATTATGGCCCTGCACAAAATATTGGCACCCCTCTATACTGTCCATCAGTACTTGGTGCACTGCCAGCTGACCTGTGTGACTGGCAACACCGATAAAATGGTTACTGAGTGTATTCTGTATCAGTGTATAATAGTATATTATTTTATATCGTATATATCATATTGTTGTGTTTGTGTGTATAAGACATGCAATCGAGGTGAATAAGCGGGATTACCGGGCGTGGTACGGACTAGGTCAGACTTATGAAATCCTCAAGATGCCCTTCTACTCACTCTACTACTACAGGAAAGCTCACCAGCTCAGGTGTGTAGTGTGCCTGAATCTGTGCATGTGTATGTTGTACAGTAATGATCAGCTTTGACTTACAGTGCAGATGTGGGTACAGTCACTCGTTCATTATAAAGAAGCTAGCAAGTTTAAATTAGCTAGTGCTAATAAGCTTTTTGCTCCGGCAGCATTGTTCTTGAATGTGTGTGTTTGTGTGTGTTTCAGGCCCAATGATTCCCGGATGCTTGTAGCTCTTGGTGAATGTTATGAAAAACTCTCACAGCAGATTGAAGCTAAAAAGGTCAGAAAATTCACTGTCATACTTAAGTATGTTTATGTCGAAGTGGGTGGTGCAAATATGGTGTGTGTGTGTGTGTGTGTGTGTGTGTGTGTTGCAGTGTTACTGGCGAGCATATTCAGTGGGAGATGTGGAGAGGATGGCACTGCTGAAACTTGCCAAGTATTGTTATTGTTATTATTACTACTGCCAAGTGATTTGTAGCAGGTGTGAGTGTTAGTGATGAACACATTTTTCATGTGTTGGGTGTCCATGTGTCCATGTCCAGGCTTCATGAGCAGCTGAACGAGTCGGATGATGCGGCTCAGTGTTACATCATTTACATCCAAGACATTTTCTCCTGTGGGGTAAGTGTTTAATGCTGTAAGTTTTTTAATGCTGCGAAAGTTTGTCAAGGCTGTGAGGGTTTAATGCCTTCTGCATGATTGTTTATTGTTGTGAGATTGAGTGTTTAATGCTTTGAGTGTGTTTAATGCTATTAGTGTTTGTCATGATAAGTCAGTGAGTGCTTAATGCTGTGAATGTTTAATGGTGTGAGTGTGAGCATTTAATGCCATGAGCATGAGTGTTTAATGTCAGTGTTTCTTTTTATAATGGCGAATGTTTAACTATGAGAGTTGAATGTTGAGTGTGTTTAATGCTGTGAGTGTTCATCGTTTTGAGGGTAAGTGTTAATGCCATCGTGTTGAGTGTTTAATTCTGTAAGTATTTAATGGCATGGCGGTTTTTAGGTTAGAAGTTATTTTAATAGATAATGTAATGGTGTCTAAAAGTAAAGTCAGTATTATCACTAAACGTAACTGGACATGTTTGTACACGTATTAAAGTAAGACTTTTTTAACAGTCTGACCACTTTTTAAAAACTGTGTGTCTGTTCAACACCATGACAAAGACCATAAAGCGACTAATCATACTGGGAAATTAAACAAACACCTACAAACTGAACTGTTGGAAGTAAACCTGGTACGCTAGACCTGGTAAGTAAACCTCTAATTTGTTAAACACGCGCGTGCATGTGTGTGTGTGTGTGTGTGTGTGTGTGCACTCATGCAGGAACAGTTGGAGCATGTGGAGGTGAGCACAGCATTGCGTTATCTTGGTCAGTATTACTTCAAGAACAAACTGTATGACGAGGCGTCGCTGTGTGCACAACGCTGCTGTGATTACAATGAAGTAAGTATCTCACTCTCTCATACATACACACACACACACACACCTCATATGACGGAATGAATACACTATTGCACTTGTACACCTTCTCATTTATTCAGTTATCCAATCAGTCAGTCATGTGGCAGTGGTACAATGCATAAAATCATGAAGCTACATGTCGAGCGCTTCAGTTAATGTTCACATCAAACATGAGAACAGGCAAAAGTATGGTTTCTGTGACTTTAATTGTGGCATGGTTGTTGTTACCAGAAAGGCTGGTTTGAGTATTTCAGAATCTGCTGAACTCTTGGGATTTTCACGATGAGAAGTCTCTAGAGTTTATGAAGAATGGTGCAGAAAACAAAAAATTACTGAGTGAGCGACAAGATCTGTGGGTTAAAATGCATTGTAGATTAGAGAGGAAAAGAGGAAAAGGAGCAGATTAGGTCGAGTTGCCAGGACGAATATACAAAGATCAGCCCGAACATTAAAACCACCTGCCTAATATTATGTAAGTCCCCCTTGTGCCACCAAACCAGCTCTGACCTGTCACGGCATGGACTCCACAAGACCTCTGAAGGTGTGCTGTGGTACCTGGCACCAAGATGTTAGCAGCAGATCCTTTAACTGCATGTTTGTCCAACAGATAGGAATTTGGAGGCCAAATCACCACCTTGAACTCTGTCATGTTCCTCGATCCAGTCATGAACAATTTTTGCAGTGTGGCAGGGTGCATTATCCTGCTGAAAGAAGCCGCTGATATTAGGGAATACTGCTGTCATGGAGGGGTGTACATAGTCTGGTACAGAGTTTAGGTAGGTGGTACATATCAAAGTAACATCTGCATGAATGTCAGGATCCACGTTTCCCAGCAGAACATTTGCCCAGAGCATCACACTGCCTCTGCCGACTTGCCTTCTTCCCGTAGCGCCTCCCAACAGCTCTTCCCCAGGTAAATGACACGCACCTGGCCATCTACATTAAGTAAAAGAAAATGTGATTGGTTAGACCATGGTCCAGTTCTGATGCTCACGTGCCCAATGCAGGTGTCTGAGGTAATCTGAGGTAATTGTGTGTACAGACTCCTCCAAACTGAAGAGTTGAAGATTAGTGCTGCTTTCCACATGGTTGGCTGATTGGATAACTGCATAAATGAGCAAGGGTACAGGCATTACTTTTAAAGTAAACAGTGATTGTATTTTCATGTACCATATTTAAAATCACAAGATTATTAAAAATATGTTGCACAGCGCTCTCAAAGTTTTTAAACTTGGATCTTTGGTGTTTGTGTGTGTGTAGGCACGTGAGGAGGGAAAAGCTCTACTGCGTCAGATCTCAGCTGTGCGGGAACAGGGAGAATCATCATCTGAGCAGAGTGTGTTTAACCCACTGAACACGGCCACACATACACTGCAGAGTGTGTACAATACTACCACACCTATTCGGAGAGTGTCGCCCCTCGACCTGTCCTCCATCACACCCTGACACCCGCACACCCCCATACACATGGTTCTAACTCAATCATGTTATTGTCCTCTACAAATTAATATTTTCAGCTTGTTCAGAAATGACCTGTACATGTAATTTGCTAAAATAAAGTTTTCCATTTTTGAAATGGGCTACAAGAGCATGACCATAAGAAATTCATGGCTGTGTCTCAATTTCAGCAGTATGACTAATGGTTCTTGCAGACAATGAAGAGAGAACATTCCACAGGAGATACTGAGGGGAGAAATTCAGGAATAAGCTGATGGTCTGATGGATACTCCAAGAATTTCATTGTAAAACAGTGAACTTAACTAACCAGCACATCCTCCTTAGTCAAAACAGATGTCTATTAGGTGTAATTCAGATCACATGACTAAATAAGCAGTGGTGTCAGATTCTCAAATAGGACTTTTGAACAACAACTCATTTAAGTAAAAGAGCACAGTGACTGTCAGCAAACATGTTCTGTGTTTGGGTTGAATGGAGAATGTTGTATTTGTTCAGTGTTTAACCAGAGTAGAACTGCTCATGTATAAGTGGTATATTATCAGGGATTGTACATGGTAGTAAATTTAGTAACAGCCCAAATATTTCAGAGCCAATGTTTGTCTTATGTGAGGAGTTTCACATGTTTCTCACATGCATTTCATTGCTGTGCATAAGGGTTAAACATCCACAAAACTGATGCAGCCTGTGAGTGTGGATTAAAAGCATTCTCAGTCATGTCTGTATCCGTGAATGTGTTTTATTCAGTCCACATCAAAGTTTCATTTACACAAAACTCGTATAAAAATTAAAGTGTAAAAATTAAAGTAATTAACAGCATAAAGATTTGAATACGGATTTATCAAATGGCCATGAGTAATTACTATATAGCCAATCTATAAATCACATCACACATGACTATCAGCATAAACACACTGCTCATTTTAATATAAGAAATAAAAGATAAAATGTATAAATGCCTTGAGAAAGCTGTGTAACAGTTTATATACACACAGCTTGGCCAAATGTGCTTATCTATTACAGACATTCTACAGAACTGTACAAACTGTGCTATGTCATTAAAGCTTTTAATGTTATTTAAAAATAGTTTTACTCAAGAGAGAACATCGAACCAAGGGAATATTTGGAATAAATGTTCAGTTCAAACTTTAAGAGTTTAAAATTTACTTACAGTTCAAACTTTACTTTAAGAGTCACATATTTATACTGTTAATTAGTCACTGAGTAGCCATAGCTGATTGATTAGTGACTCATTAAGTGTTATTCACTGCAGAATAACAGATACAGATAATTAACTATTTATATCATTATCTCCTTGCTGAATTGTTCAAAAAAATCCAAGTGTTTTTTGTTTTGTAAATTTTCTATGATCCTGTTGAATAATAAACCAATAATCTGTTCATGAAGATGATTAAATAACCTAATGATCATATATACACAAAATATTACAATATTTTATAATATTTTTGCATATAAAGTAACTACCATCATTAGCATGATGGTCATTACACTAATGTGCCATTAATGAGCAGTTAATTAAATCCTACTCTTCCTGCTTTTTTGCTTCATGAACAGATTGTTAAAATAAATATAGCATGATGGAGAATCGATTAATAGTTAACAGTATAAATTCTACAAACGTGACAGGAATGTATAGCTTAGTGTAAGTATGAACAGAGCAAAATCTGCTGCTTCGTAATCTGTAAGGTTTGGCCAATTAAAGATCCTGATTTACAGCATAGGTTCCCAACCCTGGTCCTAGAGAACCCCCTGCCCTGCACATTTATTGTCCCTGCTCCCAACATACCCACTTCAACCCAGGAAGGGCTGTTAATTAGCTGACTAGTTAGATTAGGTGTGTTAAAGGTTCAAAGCAGAATGGGACTAGTGTTGGGAAGTAACAGAAGTAACGTGCTGACATTTAACTCCCTTATAAATGTTAGAAGAATGAGGAGTCAGGCAAGCGTTATTAGAACCGGCCCCTGCGTGTGAGAGCAGGACTGGGTGGGGGAGAGGGCTGGCGTGAGCGCAGTATACGGGCATACGGTGTTGTGTTGTCTGCCATCGCTCTCATTTTGCTGGTACGTGATGGTGTGAAAAGCCGCAGAAACGCTCGCTTCCCTGGGGGTTGGTTCTCCACCATCGCCACAGCAACTCCACATCCCCGCCTACTGCATGAGCTAGGGGCCACAGGGGTGACAGGAGTGGAAGGGTTGACCGGCCGCTTAAGATCTCCCAGAGTCTCGTCTTTATGATGGAGCCGAGCTTTAAGGAGCTGCAGAGTTGAGTGAAGCTCCATCAACATCTGATCCTGAAAAACACACATGCACACACACAATGAGTATAATGTGTGTATGTGTCTGTACCTGTTTGATGAATGTTGAGTTGGTGGAGTTAAAGGTGCAGTCAGTGATTCTAATACAATACACTTCTAATACACTTTTTGTCAAATACAGTGAATATCTCCTCACAGTCCGCTAGCTGTGCCCAGGACAGGAGGAATGGAAGACTTGGGGAGATGGGGGTGTCATTGTTAGTGTTGGGGGAGTGGAGCTTCTGAAGGAGCAATGAAGGGTGTGTATTTGTTTTGCTGTTGAGTTCAAATATCAACAATCTTTGCCAGAATTCGATGACTTGCCTTTTAAGAGCAGTGCCACAAGTGAGTGTGTATGGATATAATACCTGTTTGAAGAGTGTTGAGTCAGCAGTGTTAAGGGCTGTGCGGAGCTTCTCTCCATCAGTATAATGACAGCACGCTCGCTCTCCAGACTGCAGCTTCAATACCAGTGTGCGCAGATCAGCTCGCAACTGCCTCAGGGTCTATACACACACACACACACACACACACACACACACACACACACACACACACACACACACACACACACACACACACACACACTAGGATGAAACTCTAACACAGGAGAGTATCACCTGCTATGACTTAACCTTTCCCTGTTCCCTACAATGACAAACATGGGCAGTTTATTGCACCTCAATATAATAAACAGGGTTAGTGTTCAGTAATGAATGTGGTTCACTCCATAAACATAGTGGTCCTGTCACACACTTCATTCACACTTCTTTATGCAGTGCAGTGCATTATGGGTAGTCTGTAGGCTGATATGGTGTCAACCCTCACCAGACACTAACCCTCAGCACTGATGTTCTAAACTGTTTGATGGGTATGAACATCACTATGAAACATTACGCTCTCAAATATTTTCACTGTATATTAATAATTACACACCTTCTGTCCCTCGATAAGTTTGCGCTCTGCAGTTGCAGTCAGGCTTGTGGATTCTGGATGATCCTGAAAACGTTTTAGCTCTGAGGAAGATAAGGAAGGAAGGAAGGAAGGAAGGAAGAGATTTTATTTATTTATTTTTATATATTATATAATTATTATTATATAATAATATAAATAAATATATATATATATATATATATATATATATATATATATAT
>JAQQZU010000011.1:9614928-9643454 GCA_030068025.1 Parauchenoglanis punctatus
TAATTAATTGATTATGGTTAATTGAACATGCATGGAAAACATTGTTTAAACCCTTTACAATGAAGATCTGTAAAGTTGTTTGGATTTTTACAACATTATTGTTGAAATACACACTCCTGAAAAAGGGACGTTTCTTTTTTTGCTGAGTATATATATATATTCAGTATATATATATATATAGTGTGTGTGTGTGTGTGTGTGTGTGTGTGTGTGTGCAGATCCACACAGGCATGCAGCATCAGATTATCTGGCCATGTCAGCCATACTGTGTTCCTCTGGAAGAGAAGCTGCTCCCAGAACTTATGACGGAGGCAGGTTACTCCACCCACATGGTGGGCAAATGGCACCTGGGCATGTACCGGAGGCAGTGTCTACCGACCCACCGAGGCTTTCGCTCCTTCTTCGGTGGGTGGGAATTGACTCGGCTCTTCACCTTAATCACACAGGCCATGTCTACCTCAACATGTGATTAAATTCCCACTGATGTCACACTGAGACTCTGAACCAGTTTAAACACAAATTGCTTTATACTTTTGTCCCTCTGTATTTGATCCAAGTTGAGTTCCTGTTTCTGTTTCCTGTGTGAGATCACTTGATAACACTTGTAACATTAGTGTTAATTATCTCTGATTCTTCTCAGTTTCATATTCGTGTTTTGAAACACAAACCCGTTAGCAACCATTAATCTTCTTGTGTATTTTATCTGTTTTGTAGTGTAGTTTTATTGTTTGTTTTGTGTTTTTGTTGTTTTGCAGGTTATTTGACAGGATCAGAGGATTATTACACCCATGAGCGCTGTTACTTCATCACACCACTGAATATCACACGCTGCGCTCTTGACCTTAGAGATGGTGTGGACACGGCGCCGCTGTACAGCGGAGTGTATTCTACTGAACTCTTCACACACAGAGCAGTCAATATCATACGCAACCACAACACACAGACGGTAATCACACACATTCATTTTTCTCTTTGTGCTGCTTTGTTTTTCAGACTTTGTTCCTGTATTTGGCTCTTCAGGGTGTAAGGAATAGTCTATAGAATGTAGTATTTAGCGTGTTTAGTGTGTATAGTGTAGTGAATAGCGTGATGTGTTTTTTTTCCAGCCTCTGTTCCTGTATGTAGCTTTGCAGGCGGTTCACTCTCCATTACAGGTGCCTGAGCACTACATCGACCCCTACAGCTTCATTAAGGACCATTCACGTAGGCATTATGCAGGAATGGTGTCGGCTATGGACGAAGCTGTAGGGAACATCAGTAGGGCGATGCAGGATGCAGGGATTTGGAACAACTCCATCCTCATCTTCTCCACAGGTTCACAAGCGATAATACACTAATATATATATATATATATATGTACATCCAATATACAGCACACTACTAATACACATGACATACTGTGCATAATTAATAAACAGAACATGATGCACACAACTAATGCATATAGACACAATTAATACACACAGCATACAGCCTTGTTTAGTGTAGTAATGTGTAATATAATGATAAAAATTATAATAATAATAATAATAACAACAACAATTATAATTTCTAGATAACGGAGGTCAGACGCTGGCTGGGGGGAGTAACTGGCCCCTGCGTGGCAGGAAGTGGTCTCTCTGGGAGGGCGGAGTCAAGGGTGTGGCCTTTGTCACTGGACCACTGGTGGAGCGACCCGGTACCGTGAGCCGAGAGCTTATACATGTCTCTGACTGGTTGCCCACGCTGGTGGGTGTTGCTGGAGGATCAACTAATGGGACAAAGCCGTTAGATGGGTTTAATGTGTGGGACACTATCAGGTAACTATTATCTTTATATATTTTTTATTTATGTATTTTTAAAACCAATATTATAGCAAAAAAATATTATGAAGTTAAAGCAAATAATTATCTCTACACAGACTAGAGCATGTAATATGATAAACATACATCTGTGTGTGTCTGTGTTTGTGTGTATCAGCAAAGGAAAAGCCTCTCCAAGACAGGAATTGTTACACAACATTGATCCGCTTTACGTCGATGTTGCCCCATGTAAGGGAATCACTAACAATATTCACTACAAAATGTGAGTGTTAAAGTGAGACAGATCAGCAGTGAGACAGGTAAATGAGACATCAGCAGTGAGACAGGTAAAGAATGAGACAGGTTGGTAGTGAGACAGGTCAGCAGTGAGACAGGTCAGCAGTGAGACAGGTAAATAATGATTCAGATCAGCAGTGAGACAGCTAAAGAATGAGACAGGTCAGTAGTGAGACTCAGCAGTGAGACTGGTAAAGAATGAGACATGTCAGCAGTGAGACAGGTAAAGAATGAGACATGTCAGCAGTGAGACAGTTCAGTAGTATGACAGGTCAGCAGTGAGACAGGTAAATAATGAGACAGGTCAGCAGTGAGACAGTTCAGTAGTGAGACAGGTCAGCAGTGAGACAGTTCAGTAGTGAGACAGGTCAGCAGTGAGACAGGTAAATAATGAGACAGGTCAGCAGTGAGACAGTTCAGTAGTGAGACAGGTCAGCAGTGAGTCATTTATTATGTTTGGGATTTTTCCCTGTTGTGTCTGTCTGGAGGTCCAGGAAAAGCTGCAGGAGATGAACAGGAAATGCTTGACTTATTAAGGAGAGACTCATTAAGGAGAAACTCATTAAGGACAGAGTCTGTTTCTGTGCCTCGCTTTAATGTCTCCATGCATGCTGCTATTCGCTACAAGAACTGGAAGCTCTTGACTGGATATCCTGGTGAGTGCAGTGTTAATTATGTGCTTAATACGTCATGATTTAATTAACAAAAACATTGTTAGTGTGTGTTAGTGTGGTAATGCAGTACTATGTAAGTGTAGTCCCCTTTAATATTTTCACAGAGATATAATAAAAATGCTTACTACAATAGATGCTAGTGTTGCTTACTGTTTTTGTACATATTTTAACATTAACACACACCAACACTAACACACTGCTGTAACACATGCGCTGTAATCTACTGAAGAGTGTATATGAGTTGACAAGTTGAATCCTACTGTGTGTGTGTGTTTGTGTGTGTGTGTGTGTGTGTGTGTGCCATGTTTATGAAAACCTGTTATTTTCAATTTTACAAAAATCTGTGAATACAAACAAAAAACTAAAATAGTGAAAATTTGTGTATTTTATTTGGTTACTTATGGTTAAGGTTAGGTTTGGGTAAGGGTTAAGGTTGTCTTAGTTAGAGTTAGGATTATGCCCACAGAAATTAATGGGCAGTCCCCACAAAGACCTAAATACCTGTGTATACATGTGTGTGCATAGGTTGTCCTGTGTGGTTCCCACATCCAAGAGAGATGGAAGGTGGAGTCTCAGATGAAGCTCCTCCCCTTAAGCAGGTGATGCTGTTTGACATTGACGCTGATCCTCAAGAGAGAAATGAAATTTCCCATCAGCAGCCGGACTTAGTGAATTTCCTGTTGAAGCGTTTAGAGCAGCTGCAGAAGGGAGCACAACCCATCAATTTTCCCCCTGATGACCCCCGTTGTGACCCCGAGCAAACCGGTGCCTGGGGGCCATGGCAGTGACCTGTGACTACTACTAGTGTTAATGTTTAATATAATTATTACTATAATTATTATAATTATTATTAGACCTACTGAGATAAATATATAATAATTTATTTAGACAGCCAATAACAAAAAATACACAAAATAAATTCAGTCAATCAAGCAATCAAAAATTTATCTCAATTATGATAATTAACTTTACCGAGGACACAGCAGTTAAGAATCATTAAATTAGGACGTTTACTATAAATCAGTGATGATTGATTTAGGTGGTTAAAGAATTGTTACTGATTTAATGGTGATAATTGGAGTTATTTAGGAAGATGGGCGGGGTTTCTAGAATGAGTTCATTCACATTTATAGCAAAGGATGAGTCATCTCTCTAAATGATTCCTGTCATTTTCATGAATATGATTAAAATAATTATTCATTTTTAGGAAGTCTGAGTCAATAAAGAGTCAGCTATCCATATTGGATCAGGTGTGAAGGATTTGTTGAGATGAAATGAAAGAAAATGGGTATTTTGGGTGAGTCTGACAGTTAGAGACAGAATTGATATAGTATATTGACACAGAGTCAAATCTCTGCTGTAAAACATTCCAGTCTGAGCTCTTTAAGCGTTTTAAGTGGACATGCTCACTTCTGTGTGTGTGTGTGTGTGTGTGTGTGTGTGTGTGTGTGTGTGTGTGTGTGTGTGCATATGTATGCATGCCTGCCTGGGTTTTATCTACATATGCGAATTTTATTATAATTATATTCATTATATATATTTTTATAATAATTTTTTAAATTATATTTATTAATTATAAAATAATTATTTTCATAGACTGTGTAAAAAATGGACAGAACATTGTCTCTAAAAAGTGAAGGCACCACCGGTCTAGTGCCCCTGCTGGCTGGCTGCAGTACCGTTTTTAGCTCCACCAATCTTCATGAGTTCCAATGACAAAACAGCCTGTTTTCCAAGTCACTTTCCTCGTCTAACCTGTCTTTCCATCTACAGTGTCTATTTCAAACATTTAGTTTTCCATAAGCTGATATCTGCGCGTTTTTATTTCCCCCTGATATTCGTTCTTAAAATGTTATTCCATTTTAAAATAAGAAGGCATGGCTACTGATTGACAGTCCAGTTAATTTCACCACACAATTTACCATCATATAGCTACTTTTGTGGATACATACAGGAACACAAACTGTTAGCCATTTCTATTAAATATGTTTGAAACATCAAGAGGTTTCATAGGAAAAGGTCAGTGTAAACACAATAGCTTCTATCCAGCCAGCCAACTATTGAAATTTGCACAAAAGCCATTTGTGTGTCAGTGAACACACACTACCAATAACATTATGATGGATTTTATAAGTAGTTAGTTAATTTACAGTCTGCTCAGAATATCCATGCGTCCCAAATAATGAGCTTTTAACTCACTGCCGGCTCATTCCACGTTATTCACATCCATCTGTTGGCGAATTTCCAGCTCATGTGATAAATTTCCTTCCTAGACACATCCATATTAATGAAGTATCTGTAGCTGGTACTATTTAAGCTCTCTAGATAGATGTAATAAAGAGAATTTGATCATGTGATTGTATGCATATCTAATCATTTCTACCGGAGAAGGGGACGGGCCTAGCAAAGCAGCCTCTCTTCTTTACTGTGCAAACTCGAGAAGAAGAATATCCCTACTGCACAAACTGGCTGCAAATTGAACAACATGGCAGAGATATTTTGGCTTCATTTCTTTAGAACGGGCATGAACAGGAACACTGTCCATTTTTTTTTTTACAGTCACTGATTAATCTGGTCAAGTCAAATTAAAGATTACATTTTAGAAATATGTGACAGATGTCAGAGGTTTTCATCTGAATTGTCATCGCTGTTGTAATGAATAAAAATTATTTAAATGTGGCAAATTAAAAGGAGTATTAAACCCTCTTCTTCTTATTATTATTATTTTATAGGTGTGTCTGTGTTGAGTCACAGAGGTTCTTTGTCATTGTGAGTGATTGACGGTGCTGCTGGTGTTCATTATAACTTCAGTACTGAATTCCACACTGGGCCTTCATCCTCTCTCTCACACACACACACACACTGAACAGGATGTAGTTAGTTCTGAATAAGAGGATAAAATGAGGTAGGATCTAAAAATAGAAACAAGCTCCTAAAGTGGACTTGCTCACAAACACCTGTAGAATGAGATGCAGTAAGAGCTGTCACACGTTTGTCACTAGTGCACACATCAGTAACAGTAAAGTGTCTGGATAAAACAGAATGAATCTGATTCATTCCAGAGTTATAACAATTTTAATAAAATCTGGGTTTAGTGAAGCAAATTCAACACAACACGAGCACAGCGACAGTGAAAAGGTGTTTATTTCACAACCCTGAAAGGAAGTAGTGTTTATTTCAGAGCCCTGAGCCGCGGGAGTCTTTATCTTGCAGCCCCGAGCAGGTGTAATGTTTATTTCCAAACCTGAGCAGGAGTAGTGTTTATTTATATCACAACCTTGAGGGAGTGTAGCATTCATTTCACAGCCCAGAGCAACAGGAGTGTTTTATTCCCACAATACTGAGCAGGAATAGTGTTAATTTCGCAACCCTGAACAAAAGTAATGTGTGTTTATTTCACAACACTGAGTGTGTGTAGTGTTTATTTCACAACACTGAGTGTGTGTAGTGTTTATTTCACAACATTGAGGGGTAGTGTTTACTTATTTCATAGCCCTGAGTGTGTGTAGTGTTTGTTTCACAATGCTGAGTGGGAGTAGTATTTATTCCACAACTCTTGGGGGCA
Organism: Parauchenoglanis punctatus; assembly: GCA_030068025.1. Lineage (NCBI taxonomy): Eukaryota > Metazoa > Chordata > Actinopteri > Siluriformes > Auchenoglanididae > Parauchenoglanis > Parauchenoglanis punctatus. Next base: position 9,621,246 of record JAQQZU010000011.1, read on the forward strand.
GAAGTGTTTATTAGCTGCTAATTATTAATTAATAGACCAGTTATCTTTGTCTTTCTCCCCTGCAACTGTCTCTATCTGTCTATCCATATTTATGTGTCTGTCTATAGAACATAAAATTTGTTCCCTACATTAACGTATTAGAACCTGCACATGACTGTCCAGCAAAAGGTGCACAGGGAGATGTTTGGAACACAGCCGGTGTGGAATGACCGCACGTGCGTGTGGACCGCAGCGCGTGTGGAATGACCGCACTTCAGTGTGACATTAGTGTAGGATGACAGTGTGAGTGGTGTTTAATCTGCCAGTGCATTGTTACTCTCATATTCATTGCTCTTTCCTCAGCTCTAATGATGTCGAAGTGGAAACACTTCGGCTTAGAAAACTAGCACACGACAACACGCGCGCACACACACACACACACACTCTCTCTCCCAAACCATCTCCAAGTAGGAAAGTCTGAGTTACTAAGGCTCTTGTCCAAAATGTCTCAGCATAATCAGTCACCTGTGGGAGTGACCGCACGCCTCATTCACTGTGCAGGCCATGTCTTAAACCCCACACTGTATTGTAGGTTTTATCACATTGACACAAGCTTGTTGAAGTGCATTGTGGGAGTTTATCAGTGCACAGGATGTTCTCAGACTTCAGTTATGTGTAGACTTTTTTTCAAATGATTAGAGTCAATAAGTTTAATACACTGAAATGAGCAGAATGTTTTGCTTTCTGATTGGTTCAGGTTGTGGGCAGTGCTATAATCTTTAATAGAAGATTAAGATGCATAATTAAATCTTTACAGCTTTAATTCGTAATTACATGTAAACAGAGATTCCAGTGTATCATAAAGTTCTTTCTTCCCAACAGTTTTGGGTGTTCACTGTTTTTAAAGCAATAATTCAGTGTCATCAAGGAAAGAGTTTAAGTTTCCGCATTTCTCATAATGTTATATTAAGATTGATTTAAAAATATTAAGTTGTCTGTTCACTGAATATCACTGACTTCTAAGTAACCTATAATCCACCTACAAGACATTTGGAGATAGCAAGCTCAAGTAAACAAGTCAACTCACAATTTCTGTTTCTGTCACTGAGATGCTTCCTAATGTCACTTAAAATGACCATAATCTACAATAACGATAAAGTTTATGACAAGTGGCGCTTCTTGCCTTGTCTCTGTTGTGTAAAAATAGCAGCTGCACAAGCTAAAGTTGCTATGTAGCATGTGGGTGCAATGGCCTTCACCGCTCTGTTCACTAATGAGACCTCACGACTGTGGAGCTTTGGTAGGAGCGTCACTATCTGCATTTACAGCATGTCAACGGAGGATGAGACTTTCAGAAGGCTCTGCTACATTCCTGTCGGCTGTATAAAAGAGCTAATCCTCCCTCCAGTGGCTCACGATCGACCTGCTCAAGCTCAGGAGGACGCTAACAAGACAGAAAGACAAGACGCTCTAACAACTTCAAACAACAGCCATGAGAGGAAGCTGCTATTCTCAGAAGACTCTAACAGTGAGCGGGTCAAGCAGGATGCGGGTCCAGAGCCCGTCTCCATCCCGTTGCAGAGCTTCTTCATCCTCATCGGTGGCCCGTGGACGTGCCGGTCTCCAGGGAGGCGCCGTGGTGATCGGCACTGAACTTCATCAGCATCATGCTAACGAGAAGGAGGAGATGCAGATTCTTAATGCACGGTTTGCCGGCTACATTGAGAAGGTTCAGGCTTTGGAGCAAAGGAACGCGGCGCTCAAGGAGGAGCTGCAGAACCTGCAGAGCCGGTACAAGGTGGGACCAGGGGGACTGAATGAGGAGTATGAGGCCAAATTTAAGGAAATGAAGGACCTGATCGCAGCACTGACGGCTGAGAAAGGAGCAGCTGATATCGAGAGAGGATATGTGGAGGAAGAAGTGGAGCTCTGGACCATGAAGCTGGAGGAAGAGCTTGCACTCAAAGGTAACTCTAAACACTGATTAGATTTAGCAGGGTGTAATATAAGCAGTTACAGCTTGAAATCATCAGAAGACAGTATTTTAGCATACTGCACACTGCAGATAGAAACTCAAGCTTCATAAATCCTATGTTGGTTTTAATTGTTGTTAAAATAATCTGGTACTGAATGTAAGGATCATCACTAAATCAGTCAACTCTCATTTACTGTAATCAACAAACACTAACTAAAGTTGTGATTTACAAAATGTAAGACAAATAGAAAAATATAAGATGATGAATGTGGTGTTTGGTTCACAGAGGAGGCAGAGGCAATCTTGCGTGAGTTCCGAGAGGACGTGGACAACGCCACACTGCAGAAGGCTGACCTGGAGAGACGTGTGGAGCAGCTGGTGGCTGAGATCGAGTTCCTGAAGAAGCTGCACAGTGAGGAAGTGGCCGAGCTAATGAAACAGATCGAGGAGTCAAAGGTGACGGTGGAGCTCGACTCGGATCGGCCCGATTTAGCCGCTCACCTGCGCAAGACGCGTGCTGAGATCGAAGCTGTTGCTGCACGCAATGTCCAGGAGGCGGAGAAATGGTACAAAGGGAAATTTGACACTCTGACGGAGAGCGCTGTCAAACGTGAGACCCAGATTAACACCATGAGGGAGGAGATCAGCTCCCTGAGCAGCGAAGTGTCTAACCTGCAGAACCAAATCGACGCCCTCAGGGCCAAAAACGCTGCATTGGAACAACAGCTGGATGACATGGAGATGGCTCACCTGGACAAGGTGTCCAACCTGGAGGATATCATCGCTCAGCTCGAGAACCAGCTGTGTGAAACCAAGATAGAGATGGGCAAATACCTCGCTGATTACCAGGAGCTACTTAACATCAAACTGAAGTTAGACGCAGAGATCGCCACCTACAGGAAGCTTCTGGAAGGAGAAGAGATACGACTCGGGATCTCAGTCAGTGAGAAAACAGGTGAGATCACAGCTTGAAATACAGGCTCCATCCTAAACCGTCACGACCAAGTGCTCTTACTAGAACATGACTATTTTTTACATCTTTGCTCAAAATGCTTCCTCAATGGTTATTTGGATCGTTAATGGTTCTAGCTTTCTAAAAGGCTTCCAATTGGAATGCTTTTTATAAGGAAAATCTTCTTTTGTAGGGTGAAGGACCCTTTATAGTGCTACACGTCTTCTTTTCCTTTCGCATAGAACACGCTCTTTGTTCCTGGTAGGGGTTAGTTGATATTACAATGTTTGCATGGTGTCAGTTTGTGTGTGTGTGTTTTATTTTGTAAGAAATGTATTAACTTATAAAGCACATTTCAAATAACTAGAGTTGACCAAAGTGCTCTACATAGTTAGGATAAATTGTAAAGGAAAATCAAAAGAAAGAAATATAAAAGAGAGGGGAAAAAGGAAATGCCTCACAACTAGAGATTAAAATGCAAACTTATAAAAGTGTTTTTGTGTATGATTAATAAACTCTGTGCTGCTGTTCCTCTTAATGACTGTTTTAGTAAAACTGCTTGTTCCTCTTCATTCTGCAGGAACTTCTGCAACTTCTTCAGCTGCAGTCGAAGAATCGGCCTAATGAACTTCACCACGCAATACACACGCGTGCACACACTCTCTGGCTTCACCCCAAATCTGCTGTAACTGTCCTGAACACATCCTAATAAAGCTTGACTTGAGTGCACTACTTTGTAAGCACGTGTGGTGATTAGGACCAAACTGGTCAAAATGTCCGTGTTCTGTTTTCACTCACCATCCACTTTATTATGCGCATTTATGCAAAAGTGTGATCTGTGTCTTTAATCATGGCTTGGATACTGGTTACAGATGGGCTGCTCTGAGTATTTCAGAAACTGCTGATCTCAAGAGATTTACACACACACACACACACACACACACACCTCATATAATCACTCTTTACAACCGCAGTGAGCAGAAAAGTATCTCAGCCTGCACAAAACATCAAACATTGTGGTGGCTATGTTACAACAGCAGCAGGGCACATCAGTCACGTCCATCAGCCAAGAACAGAAATATAAGACTACAGCCCACAGACACAGGTTCACCCAAACTGGATAGTTGAAAATTAGTCTTTTTCAAGTCTTCAAATGTGTTCTGATTGGCTGAGACGACAGCATGTTGGATAACTGGAGGACTAGAAACTGTTATTAACTAACACCAATATTTCTCCATCTTCATTTAATTTATTATGGAGTATGTAAATTAGAATAAAATTCTCTCTCCATCACACACACACCTGAGTTACTGTGTGGGTTTAATAGATGCTCATTTCACAAAATACCACAATGTACAAACTGGTTCAACAGAATAAAGAGTGGGTATTTCTCCATCACATGGTCCTCACTGTCTCAAACTCTGAACTGTACATAGTTTCAGCTTTTCACATAGGAAGTTGCGTGTGACATCACTTCCTCTTCCTCTTCTTCAGTGCTTTCCACTCACCCTCCTGAGTGGCCAAACTACCATACAGCTCCTTCACCCTCCTCTTCCTCTCCGTGTCCCTGTTACACACATGCACACTTTAGAACACTGCATATAACCACAACTTAAATAAACCTTACACTTAGCCACTTCATTTCATCTTAACTTCATTAATCAATATTGCATTAGTTTAATTTGGATGGTGTGCGTGTGTGGCACATAGTGTAGGACCAGTGTAGTGGACAATGTGCACTATGAGTGCACTAACCTGCGCAGGGTGTCAGACAGTTTGATGTGAGCAAGGAAGCGCGTGTCCTTCCTTATCTCCCTTAGAGCGCCTTTAAACTCTTTCTTATACTTGTGTTTCAGTCGCTCTTTCTCCTTGTCCTCCTTTGTGTTCCCTCGTTTCTTTCCATAATCCAGTCTGAAAGCCATAAACACATAAATGTCACTACTCCCCCACAATTCACACACTGACCATAATCATACATTCACTGTACTCAGTTATAATCACACAGTCGCTATAATCAATATACTCACTTATAATCACACACTGTTTATAATCACATGCTCATTATACTCAAACAGTTATATAATAATCACACAATCACTAACAATCATACACACTTGCTATAATTAAACACACACTACAAACCACACACAAATCGTAATGAATGCTATAATCACACGCTATGTGCACTCACACTTCCACCACTTTGGGCTGCAGGAGTTTGAGAGGGATTGGCTTTTTCTTATCAAACACCAGTGGTGCATGCTGGGATGGCGTCTCCGGAATGACCTCCAGGATTTCTCTGTGCAGCTCCTGCAAACATGGCAAGCACAAAACCTGTTTACACGCCTGCAAATAAATAACCATGCTATAATACTATTAACTGTAAGCAGAGACTGAAAAAATATACGCACTCACATTCTAATTATACTGTTATACTGTATGCTAAAGGTTTTCTATTATTTTTAATTTTATTTACATTCTTTTGACTTGCTTTTGAGTGTGCTCAGCTTTGTAGAGTGCTAATGTCATGTGCAAACTGGTGAAAATTAGCTATCAGGCTAGTACAGCGTCACAGTGTTCTGTTCTGTAATGCGAGACACCATCTGTTGCTCACCTGCAGGGCTGATGGGTAATCTGTAACAGGAAGATGTTTAGCCAGGAGGATTCTGATTGGCTGGAAGATGTGCTGGTAGGCAGGAAGTTGTTGATAAAGCGCTGTGCATCTCTTAACCAAATCCAAACCTACATAGAGCACAGACAACCTGCAACATACCGAATTAAAATCAGAATCAGGTTTAAGTGCTCACTGTGTTTCGAGACAATAAACATTTAAAAACAAAGACAAGGGCATATACTATATGGCCAAAACTAGGTTGGCACCTGACCATCACAAGCTTTCCACAGGATTTTGGAGTGTGTCTGAGGGAATTCGTGCCTACCGAGTCAAAAGGGCATTTGTGAGGTCAGGCACTGATGTTGGGTGAGGAGGCCTAGCTTACAATGAACAGCAACAAAGGAAAAAAACTAACTTTTTTTTTTTTGGCTGAGTATGACTTTTGTCTTCACGGCTGAAAAATAAAAAACATCGAGTTCTGTGCATTTGTGTAAGGAAATTTCACACACTAAAATAAACACTTTAGTCATCATCATGATGCATCACTGCTTTGCGACAGAGGAAAAATCACAGAAGAGTGATAATTAACACACTAGCACGCGCACACACAACCTTTACACTGTTTAAGCCACACCTGTCCCACATGCTTCATGTATTTTATAATATTCGTTGAGATGCTTCTGTAAAATGTACAAGTTTTTCTTAAATAAGAGTTTGGTACCTTTTCCTCATGCCTTTTTACAATGGATTTAAAACTCCTTAGGATAAAACAGGTTGGGTTTAGGTGTGTGCCTTCAAAATTAAATATGTAAATAGCATTTCCTGAAACGATATACATATAATAATTACACAACTTGTACGATTGCCTAATCACTAACACTAGTAAGCCACCTAGCCAAGATAAACCAGACTACAACAGCTCACTGCCTGAAGTGAGCCAATCCAATCAATCTAATAATATGGTCAATTCAGATTCAAACCACATTTGTCAAACTACATGTTTTATCTAAATTTAGCATCATGGAAGGAATGTTAACGCTTAGATGACCAGCTAATGTTACCCGAGGGCTTCGGTCATGCAAGCTAACTAAAGTAAGGAGAAATCTATTACAATATTGAATACAGCCTTTAACTGTATTAAATATAGCCGTTTGATTTATTGGAAATTCTGAATGTTTTACTTAGTTTGCAGACTGGAGTTCGACTGGCACAGCTCTGACTTTCAAAATAAGACCTGTAAATATACATTTATTTACATTTACATTTATGTCATTTGGCAGACGTTTTATATAATATACGTTTTGCAAATGCTGATACATCTACACTTATTGGATTCAGATGTCTGTTTCTGCATGTTTCTGTAAATATTAAGGCACAGATCCCCCAGACCTCCCCATCTATCAAGATGTGACTTGTAGACAATGCAGACTTTCAGCATTAATTCAAGGGTTCTAAAAAAAAAAAAAAATATTGCACTACCTATTTAGGAATTACAGCCATTTTTTCCACAGTCCCTCCATTTTCACTGGCTCTGTTAAATGTTAATGAAGAGGGCTAGATTTTACATTACACCGATACAACACATCAGTGCTATGTGTTCTTTTCATTCCATGGCCATTACAGACTAGGAAGGTAACAGCCAACTTTGAAAGTCCTATTACATCTCCAAGTCACATCGACATATCTTATTTCAAAAACAACAAAAAAAAAAATGTATTTTCACGGCAGGTCTCCTTTAAATTCTCTCAGATTGCCGGGTCAAACTTTTACCGAAACCTACAGACAGAACTTCCTGCTAATCATGTCATGATACGCCAATCAGCAGCTAAGGTTTGATCCTTTAATCCGTGCTCACACCTCACTGTGTGCCCAGCTTTAGCATGTGTGTGTTAAGGCGGATGTACACTTCTGTGCTGGATCTGCACTGTAGGTATAGTGTCGATGTTCGCGCAGGGTGAAGTATTTATACTTGTACATAAGGTGGGCGTGTCCTCTGTTACACACAGAGGTAGAGACACAAAAAGTTCAATGTTTCATTGTAAGAATCCATCCATCCATTATCTCTACCACTTATCCGTTCAGGTCACAGGGAAACTGAAGCCAATCTGACTTTAGGTGAGAGGTGGTGTACAGCCTGTGCAGGTCGCCAAGCTATCACAGGGCTAACACCGAGACAGACAGCCATTCACACTCGCATTCACACCTATTTAGAGTATCCAGTTGACCTAATCTGCTTGCCTTTTGTGCTGTGGGAGGAAACCGAAGCACATGCAAACTCCACACAGAAAGACCCCAGTCAGTCGGCACGTTCAAAACCCAGAACCTTCTTTCTGTCAGGCGACAGTGCTAACCACTGCACCACCGTGTCGCCCATTGTAGGAATAATAAACAGAATATAACACGGACAAAATGTAGTTTTGAAAAAGAAATTAGTGGAGGAAAAAGAAATCTCAAGTGATTATTATAAACCAAGCAAATTCTCATCTGCATTCAGCAGACTGAGTGGCACAAAACACTTCAGAGTAACTTGCTTTAGACTAGTAGGGTTTGATGCAGGATTAAGCTGGCGGTTATAATGAACTACAGCCCTGGTGCCATCTGCTGTCTAAACAATGCAGTTACATCAACAGTTCTTTTTTATTTCCTTTATTTCAATAGCCATCGTCACATGATATTATCGTCACATGATATTTCGTTACACGCCTGTGTAGTGGCGTGTGTGCATGCTACATGTAGTGGTGTGTGTGTGTTGGTATATTACTTGTAGTGGTCTCTCTCCCTCTCTGTAGTAGCTGTAACTCTGTGTGCCGATGACAGTGAGATGCTTTTCTTGGTCCAGCTGTGAGCAGACTGCAGATCACACACATGCAGCAGCTCACTGCTCTTCCCCTGTGGCCTGAACGGAGGAACCACATGGTAATCTAAACAAACACACACACACACACACACACACAATTAAATAGAAAATTTGTATTAAAAACAGCATCCTCCTGATAGAAAAAGGGTACACTATTTCATATACGCAAGCGTGTGCGTACAGATGTGTGCATTACCTTTACGTGTGTGTGTGGGGATGGCAAGGTGCAGAAGTCCCAGCAGATAGTTAATGAGCTCAGGAATAAAGCGCTTGGAGAGAGAAACACACTCCACCGCTATACAACACAGAATCAGACCTGCGCACACACTCTCCAGAGACACGATTGCACACTGGGTGATAGAAAGACACACAAACACACACACACACACACTTTAATGGAGTTGTGTTTTGGGTTCACAGACACCAAGTCACACAGTAGAGTATTTAAACAAGACAGCACCGAAAACTGCACTAACGTAGCCTGCTAGCTAATGGGCTAATAAGTACAGAATATGAGAATGGTGTTGGTGTAAATCCACACAGACACACCCACATATGCACAAAAACATACACACAGAGACACACGCACGGGGAGACACACACGGGGGAGAGACACACATGGGGAGGAAACACACACACGGGACACACACATTACCTTAGTGAGAGCCTGGCTGATGTAAAGGAAGGCTGGCGTTGTCACTGGATGACGGAAATCAGATGCAGGAAACAGCAGAGTGATGATCTTTAGATAGATGAGCTACACACACACACACACACACCAGTTACTCCTCACATCACACCACTCAGATGTATATACTGTATATATAGTTGTGTGTGTACACATACCATATCCAGGCCTGGAATTGCAGCACGACCTTTGACCTCTACACTCTGCTCCATGCTGTGAGCACCATCGCCAATCAGCGACTGCATCACATGACATGCTGCTTCAGGGAAGAGTTGAGACAGAGAATAGATTTGCCTGAGCGACAGAGAGGGAGAGATGCAGAGAAAGACAGACAGACAGAGTGAGAACTATTTTGTTTTTTTTCTGTCTAAATTGACTCATATCTCAGTTGGACAAAAACACACACACGCACACTTACGGGATGAGCGTGTTGATGGTGGTGAGCTGTGGGGGATTGTGGGTAGCCAGTTCACCTACATACTCTAACAGGAAGCCAAATAACTTCTGTAAAACAGATGAAAAAAGTCCATGATCTGATGGGGCTCTTAAAATATGCATAACCAAAGTTATACAGATTACCACAAACCACACTTTAATTATGGAGGAAATAAATACTCACAGTAGAGGAGTAAACATTTGACTGCAAATTGTTTAATTATTAAATACATTAGTGAAGAAATCAGAGTAACAGCACCAGTCATTCAACTGCCAGCAAAAACAGAAAATGATGTAGCAACTACAATAAACTGAGGTCAAAGGTCACCTCTAATTTAGCTTTGTTTCCCACAGCCAGACTAGGATGATTGCACTTCCTTGTTCTCTCCAGTATGAGGCGCTGTTCATCATCTGAGTGACCCAGCAGCATCGCCTTCAGATCCATGTAACACTCAGGAGCTATCACACACACACACACACACACACACACACAGACACACAGACACACAGACACACAGACACACAGACACACAGACACACAGACACACACAGACACACACAGACACACACAGACACACACACACAGACACACACACAGAGAGAGATCAATCTCCTTCCCCGTCTCTTTCACTCCTCAGCGGCCTTTTCCTCACCCACCCACGCCTCTCTAGCTCTCCTGTCTCTACCTATCTTTCTGTACCTGTGAAGGTGTAAGGAAGCTCTGCATGGGCTGTGTCCTGAATCTCTCTCCTTTCCTCTTCACTCAGAGTGGGCTTCACTTCAGCAGTAGACGCTTCCTCTTTTTCTTCATTTTCCTCTCCCTCATCATCCTCATCATCTCTGCTGTCCTCCAAATCAGAATGATCATCATCATCATCCTCATCATCGTTGTCTTCATCACCGCCACTACCACCATCATCATCACCCCCTTCATCATCATTTTCCTCCTCCTCCTGCTCCTCATCTCCTCCTTCACCTCCCTCTTCTTCAATGTTCCACTTCCCATCCTACACAAGAGAAACAAGTGTGAGGTTAATAAAAAAGAGGTAATCAGAATAAAACAGAACACAGCACTTTTTCCATATGTTCCTTTTACAAATCGCTTTTCTAATGTCCCTTTTAGAAACCCATGGCTGACATTTTCAGCGTTGATCTGCTGCTCAAAAAATTTGAACTGCCACAGGAGACCAAAAGACATTTTAACCACTTTCCATCATCACCATTAACAAGTTACATATAATGTGCTCATTTTGATGTTTTGTAGGGTTTTTCAAAGGGGGGGGTGTTTAAAACTGAAGTGAATCACACTACACACCAAGCAAACGTAAACTTTTACCAAAGTCAACAAGTATATATTTTTTGCTTGTTAAACCTACTTGTTTCGTCTGTGTGTGTCTGTACCTGGTAGGAGAGTGTTTTGCGGTCGTCCTTGTCGAGGATGAATCCATCGTTGAGGTCGTCAGCTGATGTGTGTGTGTGTTTAGGGTTTTCCTCCACCTCCCCCTCCATCCTCCTCCTTCTGTCTGCCTGTGCAACACACACACACACAAACACACACAGTAAAGACATCACACGTGCTTTAAACACCCCTCATTCACTCAGGCTGTGTTCTAGAAGTAGTTCCCTAAGCAGGCAGCATGACTGTGATGTTTGTGAGCAATGTTAGTGTATGTGTAGTCTCATGAAGTCCTATATTCTGGACAAATGTAAATCCGTGTATGTCCAGTGTGAGAGACATAATGGTCAGAATGAGGTAAAGCGTGTGTCCAGGGTTTTGTGTGTTACCTCCAGTTTCTGCAGTCTCTCTCTCTCCTCTCTGACAAGCTCCTCTGGTGTTTTGAGTTTCTCAGATGGCTGAGCTTTCATCTCGAATCCCAACTCCCGCACCATCACATCATATTCATCCACCTACACACACACACACACACACACACACATATGAGTAGGAAAAGAAAGAGTAGTAAGCCTACCCATACAGTAAATTATACTTAACACACGATATTCTTCAGTTAGGCCTGAAGGTGGCGCTGTAAGTTTGACATTGTAGTCATTTTTATTTTTTTTGAGAGAATCTATGTGATTAGGATCGCCTGCGTCCCCTAATGGGCACTTTACTGTATCTGACCTATCAGAAAGCAGCAGGCTCAGTGAGGAGTCCGTGATTGGTCAGAGAGAGAAGGATAACATTTTACATTACTGAATGTTACTGTAGTAATTACTGTGTTAATTATACATTACCAGTGTTTATTACTGTCCATTAACATGAATAATAAAAACAGAAAAGACTGTTACTGACATCTCTATACATTCCAAAATCAAGGGTATGTTATTGTCTTCTGGTGTTATTCCTGCCCTCCTCATCCTCACCTTCGGCTTTTCCTTCTCCTCCTCCCGCTCACTGGGAGTTTTACGTGCCAGAAGGTTCTGGATGGACTTCCACTCCTGATCCAGTTTCTCTGTCAGCTCGTGTGTCTCTTCCTTCTGTGTCTGACGCTCCCGCTGTGAACGACACGCACACCACAACCATTATGGTGTTCACAAGCACACGGCTAACTACAAACAAACTAGCTTTACATTTGTTCACTTAGCATGATGGCTAACTGTAGCGTTAGCATAGCGAACGGCTTTAGCTGCTATGTGTTCTTCACCTTTTCCTGTTTGGATTTGAGGATGAGCTCCTCGATGAGCTCCTGACGTGTTTTGCTCTTGGCCTCCTCTTCTTCACTGGTTTTCTTCCTCAGTAGCCCGCCGCCTCCTCCGAAGTGTGATGCCGTGATTTCAGCTTCACACACACACAAAAACGTTATTATAATAAAGATACACTTTTTAAGTGCCTACAGTAATACTGTGTGTGTGTTCTAACCCGAAAGCAGGCCTTTCTCCTCTGAGTCGCTCTCGCTGTCCACTCCATCTGTAAACTTCTCCATCTCCGCCAGAGACTGTCCATAATGCGTTAATTCCTCCTCATCATTCAGATTAAACATGTCCTTCTTCATCTGAGTACGCTTTACACATACACACAAACACAAAATCAGGAGATATACACAACACACATACAAGTGTTCTATTATTGCTGTTTTATTTTATTTATCTTCCATCTTTTCACTCTTTATTAGCGTTAATGCAGCTTCCACTGTGCAATACACCCCCTCAGGCCCCTTATTACCCTTCCTTTCTATCTCTTTATCCCACAATGCTGTTGAATACTGGCTTCTGACTGGTCAGAAGTATTGATTAATTTTACTTAATTAATAATTGGTTGATAACACTCTGACAGTAGTGCAGCTGCAAATCACAGGTTTATATTAATGCACTGGTTCTAATACATTATTGTTGCTATAGTAACAACTCAGAGACTTGTATGGTGAATGATCCACATAATCTACACATAAACATAAACAGACTAAAATGGTGTTGCTATTTAACAAAGAAAAATATGTGTAGGCATTGATATGCTGAAGCTTTCTCTAAAAAGACGTTTATTAAACATTTATGGAAGGAGTTTGCAGTTGCAGTGCTCTGTAACGGAGGTAAAGCTTCCACCATGGGAAAGTCTACAGGACAGAGGAGCCTGAGCGCTCTGGTTCCTTGGCAAAATGACAAACTGGCAAAAATGCTTTTGTTGGGGGGAAAAATGCACAAGATGACCTCTGTACAAGATCAGAAAAAAAAAAAAAAAAAAAAACACTCGCGGACGTGCTGCTGTAGAAAAATCAGCAACTTCGCTTTGCCGTATCACACCACTGCGGCGTGAATTATTCCTGACGTAAATCCCTTTAATTCCACCTCCTCTTACAAGCATTTTAGTATTCCTATCGATTCACTGCACTGAGTAAAGTGTACCTGTCTCACTGCACTGTTACCTGTCTCTCCATTGCAAATCTCTGCAGAATTTTGTCCTCAGGTGCCATCTTGGTGTCATACTCTCCAAAACGCCGGTCGATGAACGAGTTCACCTTGTTCTTCGTTCTGAACTCCTTCAGCAGTGTGTGTTTACGCTGCACAAAATACAAACACGCACAAGTCCAATTCAGTTTTAATAAACACTCTCACAAAGCAGCTTCAGAGAAATTAAGATATAGACGGGACGGTGGCGAGGAAATTCTCTCTGAATTTGGGATTATAAAGCATTGTGTACAAACAAGCGCACACAGCGGGACAGGTGTTACCTTATTACAAGCTTTAGAGTGAGACAAAGAGTGAGACAGTCATTACCTTGTTTTATGCTTTAGAGAGACAGTTAGTCAGAAAGTCAGTGTGACGGAGTGGGGAACAGAACATGAGAAAGGTATTACCTTGTTATGAGCTTTCGAGCGAGACACACCAGGCAGTCCCACATCGTGTTTGCTCTTTCGGCCCAAAACCTCAAACTTCTTCTTGTTAATCTTCACCTCAAACGGGTTCGTCTTAATCTGAGCATGTGCACTACTCCTGCGCACTTTATCACACACACTCCTTTTCTTCACCGGCTTCCCCATTTCACACTGAAACAGAAACAACCACAAATCTAACAGCTTTTATTCCAATAGAAAATTAAATGGATCTCCAAATAAAGAAACTCAGTCAGCTTTCTTTCAAAAGTCGTGTAATCATCATCACCTCCTCTTACGTCTGTGTTCATTGAGGTAAATACCTAGACTTGTCAATCATAGTAAATGTTACAAAAAAAAGACAATTCTCAGTGTAAACAGTGCTGAAACGTGTACTGATAAGGTAGGGCACGTTCAGGTTAATCTCTGTGTGACCGTGCGTGTTGTTTTCTGTAATGAAATGTGTAGCAGATGATAAACACATGATTGAACTTTTTAAATAAAAGATGCTCGTAGCTTTCTTCGCTTAGATAGCTTCGTGATGCTGGGATGTAAACCGCGTTAACGAAGGAAAAAATATTCGGTTAAATTATCTTGTTTTGCGGTTAAACTGAATTCGACAACACCTCTAAGAATTAGCCTGGTTAGCTTCATGAAGCTCGCATATAAACAGTGCGTGGAAAGCTATTTTTGCTCGCGAGCCAGCCTGTTTTCTAGCACTGATACTTACCTAAAATCAAATGAAACCCCTAATAATTAAAAAAAATCACAAGTGCCAGCTTTCTTGGGCAGAAGTTCAGATGTAATCCATCACTGAGTTTAGCTGAATTCACGTGGTCCACATAGCAACACACCACACACTCCTTCGTGTTAACCCACCCCCCGTCAAAATTCACGATGGGCCTAACCGGGAGTTATCGCCACCCGCTGGACGGGAGTGGAATTGCACCACTACACCGTTGCCTGTGTGGCTAACATGATGAAATCCTTAAATTCCTGTGTTTTTTTTTATTATTATTTACTGATAATGGAATTTTAAATATATCATTATTTAAAAACTTTGAGTCAAAAACATACCGTGTCGTTTACTGTATTAGGCCTACAACAGCACACAACACTGCCGCTTCAAAGAAACGACAAACGGTAACACGCTCTCGCGCGTAACAGTCTGTAATGCCGTAAATTGCACTCTAACATTCAGTCAAGTGGTTTTGCTCTGTGAAAAGCTTTCAAACGTTTAGTTCTGAGTTAGCTAAAATTTTTATGTGTATTCACTAAGCTGTCTCTTAAGCAGCATTGGCTGTGTGTTGCTTTGTTGAACTACACATACTGTAAGTGGCTGTTTTTAGCTTCTCGGGCAAAAATCACAGAAACTGTAAATAAGGTGAAATTAAGCTATTAAGCTAACTTTAGCAGCAGCATTAAATAACGCTTCTGTATAATTAAATACATAAATTAACAAATAGACTAATGAATAAATACAGTAAAAGTAGAGGTCAAATAAATTCTAAATACACTGAAACAACTATCATTGAAGAGGTATTGTGGTAATCACAATAGTTTTTCAGGAAGATAGGACAAATGATTTTACATGGGCAAAAGCAGCGTTCCATCCCTCCAATATCCTGGATTTAGCACCATGTATACAAGCTGTTGAAAACCGAATATGTTGAATAATCATAAACAGAGATCTAGCAAGTGCATAGGCTTGGTAAGCTATGTAAAATATTTGCAGAGCTGTGAGAAATTCCGGTGATCATTTACATCTGTTTAAAAAAAGCACAGCCTAAATGTATATAGTTTACAGCTACTTCAATACAGAGCATTGCCATACAATAAAATGACACAGGCAATTATATGCAAAATTAAAGACAACATAGTGTAGTTGATATGTGTTTTTTTTAATAAGCATATATACAGTACAGTAAGTTTAGATGTGTTGGTGCCCCCTAGTGCTTGGTGCCCTCGGGTGCTCACCCGGCACCACATACTGTGGAGCCAGGCCAACTTTACATTCACACCGGGGAGCAACAAAGTGACAGCTGACCTTTCATTTTCTCTGGACACATGCGGCATGGATCTGCAATTTTAACGCCAGAAATTGCTAGAATGCTATGAAAGCGACAGCTCAATGAGATTTTTTCAACTCTGTTCAAATTAAGTATGACTCCGAAATGCAACAGATCCAAATTATCGGCTCAAATTATTCCTTGGACCAATCACATGGCATGTGTGTTATGACATTTCTTTAGTTCCCCACTCACCACATTAGTTCCTATCTGCAGTGAGTTCCCATTTCCTGTTTGACATGCAAAAGTGGAAAAACCTATAACCATGGTATCATCTTCATTCATTCATCTTCAGTAACTGCTTCATCCTGGTCAGAATTGTGGTGGATCTGGAGCCAGTCCTAATAATACTGGGCAGAAAATGGAAGAATTCAGCCAAGATGGAACGCTGGTCCCTTGCAGGGCATCATTCACACACATTCATAAACTCATTCTCACCTGAAGGCAATTTAGAATAGTCATTTCACTTATCTGCATTTTTCTGGACAGTTGAAGGAAACTGGTAGGAGGTGGTTTCATCTGATCCCATCATAAACAACATTAAATTTGTTACTCATTAAAAGTGTATAGAAATATTACGAAAAAAAGTAACGGTTAGAAGGAAGTAGCCCGATTGTTGGTGCCTTCAGTAAGTGTATGTAGCTAATACAGTTAGCATTCACTACTAATCAAGCCTAGCATGTACCTTTCTCATCAGAATTGAAAAAAAAAAATGCTGGATGGATCAAGGCAGACATTTTGTTTGCTAGTGTAACCTTAAGTAGTAGTTCCACCTCATTTGTAACCCTCACATATGAATTCTTGTGTTTGTCCTTAATCTTGTTGCATTTGACTGAACAGTTTATGAAATACTGGATGATCATTGGGCTGGTAAGTATTTTCCAACCTTTTTTGAAAGTGTTCGTGTCGATAAACAGATAAACAGTCCATTGCACGGCACCAAGCACATATACACTCATTTACATCTGGGGTAATTTAGCATAACCGATAAACCTACCTGCATGTTTTTGAGAAGTGGAAGGAAACTGGAGAACCCAGAAGAAACCCACAAGGACAGGAGGAGAACATGTGCAAACATGTTCAAGATTATGAACTGTAACCTGAGCTTGGGATCAAACTGGGCACCCTAGAGCTGTACCATGCTACCCACTATTCAATCCCAATTTCCCCACAAATAAATGCAACCCAACTGGTGGAAAGCCAATAAATCTGGCATCTTCTCTTCTCTTTTCTTCTCTTCTCTCAGTTTAAAACACACACAGACAAACAAACCCACAGAGTGTTACCACACAAGCAGTGTTTACCGTGTGAGTGTGTGTCCTACACTGTCCTCCCTCTAATCAAAACCAGATTCATTTATTTACTCAGACACACTGCGCATGAGCATCCTGCAGTGAACCAGTGTGTGTGTGTGCCGGCATGGTGCTATGAAACCTGCTGCTTGTGGATAAAACCCACACACTCAGCATTCCCACAGTAAACTGCAACAGCGGCCATGTTGAACCCTTTGATCTGTTTTTTTTTTATATTTACACAAACTTGGTAACAGAAACACACACACATGCACACAAACATACCCACACAGATGGTTGGTTACTAGGGTGTTGTGATTGGTTACTTGGACATTTTACAAAGCTGTGATTGGTTACTCGGGTGTTGTACTGAGTTGTATTGCTTATGTGGGCGTTGTATTGAATTGTGATTTGTCACTCAGGTGTTGTACTGACCTGAAAATTGGTTACTTGGGTGTCATGTTTAGCTGTGATATGTTACTGGAGTGTTGTATTGAGTTGTGAGTGGTTACTGGGGTATTATGCTGAACTGTGATTGGTTACTTGAGTTTTGTACTGAGCTGTGATTGGTTGCGCAGGTGTCGTATTGAGCTGTGATTGGTTGCGCAGGTGTTGTATTGAGCTGTGATTGGTTATGCAGGTGTTGTATTGAGCTGTGATTGGTTATGCAGGTGTTGTATTGAGCTGTGATTGGTTATGCAGGTGTTGTATTGAGCTGTGATTGGTTGAGAATGACTGTTGTAATGGCAGGTTTATAGTGTTTGTGAATAAGAAACAAGTTGATTTAATTTAGTTATTAGTCCCTCTCATTCAGTCTGTTTCTCTCTGTTTGTCTCTCTGCCTCTCTCTTATGTACATGCTTACAGTACTGGGAATAAAACTAAAACCTGGAAACGATCTTTCTGTGTCTTTCTTCTCTTACTTTTTCCTTGTATTTCTTTCTCTGTCTCTCCTGTCTCATACTCTCTCTCTGACTCTTTGTATCTGTCTGTCTCTCAGCAGGATCTGTTTTTCTCCTTTGTGCCGTGTGTTTCTGTCATTGTTCTGTTGCTATGAGCCTCTGTTCACACTGATTGACACAGGATGTGAGTCACACACACACACACACACACACACACACACACACACACACACACACACGTAGGGATTAGAGAAGGTGATGTCATGCGGAGTGGTGATCAGTGTTTGGCTCAAGATCTATGAGGACACACACACACACACACACACACACACACACACACACGTATTTGGGTTTTACTGGAAGTCTGAAGGGAAAAATAGGCGAAGAGAACCAGCAAAGTACAGTCAGGTTTATTTATTTGGCAGAGAGCAGTGATTATGTGGCTGGTGATTATTTTTTCTCTCTCACACACACACACACAGACACACACACACTATGGATGTATAAGAACAAATGACTTTAGGCCTTTCCCTGTTGCACAGTGATCTCTCTTCCTCTTTTTTCTTGTCCTGAGACTGGGAGGAAGTAAATAAGGAAAAGGAAACGATATTGGCAAATATGAAGAAAATAGAGATAGAGGAAGGAAAATATCAGAATAATAACAGGAAAAAGGAAAGGGCTGAACAGAAAAACAAGGAAAAAATGAAGGAGGAAGAGTCCTGTTAAAATACCACAGAAGAGTCTTAACAAAGGTCTTGGCACCTTTGGTCCACTGATCCCGAGTCTGTTTCACCACCGCAGGTCTACTTGTGTTTTACAACCAGGAACTGATCCAGGAACAGTGAGAGTAAACTTCCTGCTTCCTGGTTAAACATGTGCAGAACTTCAACCCATAGCAGGAAGTGACAATGGTTTAGTGGTTTCAGCACCTTCATCACTGAGATGTTTCCTCCTTCTCCTCATCATCATCATTATGTACAGTATATACACACTTATTTACAATTTCATTCTTCATTTCAGTGAGTGAAAAAAATATCTAAGCAACAAACCAAAAACAACAAAACAAATGTATGCATGAGTAAAGGCAAAGAACACAGAGAGAAAAATGAAAAAGGAGGATTTTTTCCCACATCAGAACACACAGAGTGGCGTTTTAGTAGTGAGATGAAATTAAAGTGGTTTTGTTCTCTTGTCATTAGATTGCTGTCATGCTGGCATTAATGTGACTAACAACAGTTTCTCCTCTGTTTCTCTTGCGGTTCTCTCTCAGAGGAGGCAGATGAGGTTTTTTCCCTGTTGGATCTCCTCCTGGACTTTGTCGCTGGACGTGGCAATCTCGGCTTGTGCACTGAACACAGCACTGATAAAGCTGAGCACAGTGCCGAGCAGCGCTGTGTAAAAAGCCCAGCCCACTGAGCAAAGTGCCGGGTTATACGCTGACGAGTTCACACCACAGTACTGCTTCACCTTCTCACTGCCCCACCCTGCTGCGTACAACAACTGACCCAGGATCAGGAACAGACCTGCACACAAACACAAACACACACACACACACACACACACACACACACACACACACAGAATTAACACCACTGTACAAAAGAACTGACTGAGGATTAGGAACAGACTGGGAGAGACAGACATGAGAGAGAAAAAGAGAGAGAGAGACAGAGAAAGATAGCGAGACAGGAGATCAGTGACAAAATGTTAAATAGGGAATTGTGTGTGTTTCTCCACCCTACTCTCTGTCGCTCGATTCAAGACTTCAGCAGATGAAAAACAGACTGTCTCACTCACTCCCTGTCTCTCTGTCCCTCACTCTCCCTGCCTCTCACTTTCCCTGTCTCTTTCTCTGTCTCTAGCTCTGTTTTAGATGAGGAAATGAAAACTGGGTCATAAATTCTTTCCACATGTCGCCCAACCACTGCTGACTGATAGCAGGCACAGTTTCAATTCACACACACACACACACACACACACACACACACACACACACACACACACACACAGCTGTCCTATATTACTGCTTTGAGAGAGTACAGAGACAAGATGAGTCAGAATTCTTTAAGAGTCACAAAAGTGAAATAAACATGCGAGATTTTAATGACCCTGATCCTGATTTTGATCATCATCATCATCATCATCATCATCACCACCATGAGTCTAAAGTGCTCTGCCCATCATATAGCTGCATAAAGCTGAAGAGTCAATCACAGCTTAGGTCATGCAATAGATGGGGCTCAGAACATCATGGATAACTATAAAATAAAATACTTTTGTGTGTCTTCTGTAGAACTCTGTGTGTGTAGAATATGCGTGTGTGATTTTATGAGTGTGTGTATATATATTTCTGTGTGTGTGATTATTTGTCTGAGATTTTCTTTGTATGTGTGCATATGTGATTATCTGTGTGATTATCTTTGTATGATTAATTGTGGTCTCTGGCTATGTGTGTGTGAATATCTGTATGATTATCTGTTTGTAGGATTTGTGTGTGTGTTAATCTAAATGTGATTATGTCTGTGTTTTTTCCTTTGTGTGGGAATAAAGGTGCATTTAAATTTATTTATATGAATATATGTGTGTGAGATTATCTGTGTGTGATTACCTGTGGGTTATCTGTGTGTATGTGTGTGTGTTTGTGTGTGTATGAGAGATTATCAATACAATTGTGATGTGTGTGTGCGATTATCTGTGTAATTATGTGTGTGTGTGTGTGTGTGTGTGAGAGAGAGACAGATTGTGTGTAATTATTTATATGTGATTATCTGTGTGTCTATGTGATTATCAATACAATTGTGATTTTTGGTGTGTGAATGTGTGTGAGTGAGTGTGATTATCTCTATGATTACATATGTGTGTGAGATTGTGTGAATTTTTTTATGTGTGTTCATCAGTGTGTGTAATTATCAGTTTGTTTGGAATGTGTGATTATTTATGTTGGAATATTTATCTGTGTGATTAACTGTATTATAGTATTATTTATAATAGTAATTATTATTAGTATTACTTGTGTGTGATTCTCAGTGCATTTGTGAAAATTTGTGTGATCATATGAGTGTGTGTGTGTGTGTGTGTGTGTGTGATTATCTGTGTGATTATCAGTGCATTTGTGATTATCTTTGTGTGAATACCTCTCTGTCTGAATTATCTGTGTGCGTTTGTCTGTTTCTCTGTGCATCTTTTTCTCTGTGCATTTGTGTAATCAGTACATGATTTTGTGTGTATTTAATATCTATGTGTGAATATGTTTGAGAGTATCTGTGTGTGATCATTTGTGTGTGAATGTGTGTGATTATCACTGCATTTGTATGTGAATATCTGTGTATGTTCCTGTAGGGTCACTGACACAAAAAGCCTAAAAGCATAAAAATTTGTAGGACTTTCCTACAAATGACAAGTGCACACTGAAAATGTAAACGCTTTTCTGTTTCCATCAACTTAATGAATCGCAGCACGATGATGTCATAAAGAGAGCACTGGCGAATCATGTCAGGGTGTGATACCTCAATCAACATGGCTGCTCACAGCATGAAAAGTAGACAAAGTACTTCTTAAGACTTCTTAGACTCATCCACATACAGGCATATTTGCTTGTTTGGACAAGGAACAGTTTCCCCCTCTTTTTAGCTTGAATGCACGGATGTCAAAAACAACATAATGCTTTATTCTGACTGCCCATTTCCAAGGTAAATCAAATACTGCTGATGTCTGAAACTTGGAGAAAGATTCTTGATCACGCACTAGCAACATGTTGGAAAAGGCTACACAGCCTAATGTAAGAGTCAGTGATACCCAGTGGGCTCCCTGTCCAGTCAGAATATTCTGGAACAAACACCAAAATGAGCTCAGCTTCTCATGTGACTCCTAACTCTCTCCACACACACACACACACACACACACACACACACACACACACACACACACAAATACAGAAAAAGAGAGAGAGAGAAAGAAAGAGAAAATCCCAAATGGAGATGACATGAGAGTGAAAATATTTTGAGTTTAAAAGATCTGTGGGCTTGACCTCTGACCCTTATGAGGTCATTGTTAGTGAGTCACACACACACACACACACACACACACACACACACACACACACACACACAAGCAGTGTGGTGTAGATAGCACCTGCCA
>JAQQZU010000011.1:9653031-9670734 GCA_030068025.1 Parauchenoglanis punctatus
ATACTACACTACATCCTAAAATACTACATCACACCCTAAAATACTACACTACACCTTTAAATACTATATCACACCCATAAATACTACACTACACCCTAAAATACTACCTCACACACTAAAATACTACACTACACCTTAAATACTACATCACACAGTAAAATACTACACTACATTCTACAGTACTACCTACACTACATCCTAATATACTACATTAACCATAAACTACTACATTGTATCCTAAAATACTTCATCTACACACTACTGTAGAACATTACTATATACCACTACATGCTATTATATCAAGACTGCACACTACTATAGTACACTACAAAGTACTATAGTTGTAAATTATGCACTACTATAACACAATCACACTACAAACTGCTATAACGCACCATACATTACTATGACACACTATACAGAGCTAAGATCTTTCAATGGGCTTCATGCACTGAGAGCCATAACACAAATCAAACAATGTAAAATGAAATCAAAGTCAAATCAAACATCAAAGAAGATGGAGTAAAATCAAACATCAAAGAAAATCAAAGTGAAAGCAGTTTATCAAACTCCCTGATTAATTAGAAGTCTGACCTGTTCAGTGTGTGTGTTCTGTGTCCATATCCAAGGCACCACCACGGCTCCCTCACACACACTGACTGAGAAAATCCCCCACTGCACCGTCTACTCCTCCGACTCCACCCCCTCCACGTCACCAAGGCAACCCCCACACAAGATCCCGCCCCCTCATCCATCAAAGTCCTGCATCGTTAGCAGGAAAGTCCATTCTTCAGCTCTGTATACAGGCTACACACAAACCAGAAGTCTTACTCTCCCTGTCTTACTCTCCCTGTCTCACTCTCTCTTTCTGTTTAAAATGATCAGTGGGCTGTGTGTGTGAATTCCTTGGTCCCAATTCTACTGGCTTTGTTTCAAATTCTTTCAGACTGACCTGAGGTCAACCAGGAAAGGACAGCTGGATTTGGGAACCTGTTTGTGTGTGTGTGTGTGTGTGTGTGTGTGTGTTGATTCAGCTCTACCTGCAGATATACTCACACACAAATTACAAATGCAGCCACTCAGGAAGTTTCCATACTGTCATGACTGGCAGCTTAACAGGGAAAATACAAAGAGGAAAGACACACACACACACACACACACACACACACACACACACACACACACACACACACACACAGAGAGAGAGAGAGAGAGAGACCAGGCTGCCTGCTGTGAGTATGTGAGAGTTACAGGCTCGCTAAAGCAGATCATTGCTGATTCTTAAATGCTTCAAATCTCTGGCTCCATGCCAAAACTCCACATTTACGCTGAAACCTAACAAGTGTTGTTTTACTGTTAAACCTGTTATTATTGTATTAAATAAAGTATTTATTTATTTAAACTCTGAATAAAGTATAGTAGGAAGTAAATAATTAAAGTATTAAAAATAAAGTATTAAATAATGCATTTAATTGCTTCAGAAGAAGAAGAAAAAAAAACAGCACAGAACAGAGATGCCTAGAGCAATCTGGAAACCTTTGGAGTCCTCAATATGATGGATATCATTGTGACTCTTCTGACCCTCCACCCCAATTAACCCCCTGCTACCCCCTCTACCCCAAACCCACCTTGGGGGCAGATGTGATGGCAGGGGTAAAAGCATAAAAGTGTTACTTCTGCACAATAATAGCAGCTCTGTGTGATACAGCCGTTATACTCTTACAGCAGTGTGAACTGGAACAATGTGGGGGGAGGGACACACACACACACACACACACACACACACACACACACACACAACAAACTACTACACAATATCTTAAGAAACTGTACTACAACTAAAGGACTACACTACACCATAAAATACTACACTGTATGATAATGTACTACACTACAACTAAAGTATTACACAGTAACATACTACACCATACACTAAAACTTTATGCTACATCCTAAAATACTGCACTACACCCTAAAATACTACACTGCATTCTAAAATACTACACATTACACCCTAAAATATCACAGTACATCCTAAAATACTACACATTTATCTATAACCTTGGAAATGTACCCTGACATAAGCATCTTTATGTATAAATACCTCTTGATTTTCTGTAGTAAATTCAGACTAAAGTAAATTTTCTGTAGTAAATTCAGACTAAAGTAAATTCATTGTAGTAAATTCAGAGTTCTAACCACAACCCTGCATCTGTTTGCTGAGTCTTCAAGCTCACTTGTCACATGGAAGGAGAGAGAGTTGCTGAGCCTGGTAGAGATTTGAACCTGAAAAGAAGCTTACAACATCTTAAAAT
The DNA here is from genome assembly GCA_030068025.1 of Parauchenoglanis punctatus. Classification (NCBI taxonomy): domain Eukaryota; kingdom Metazoa; phylum Chordata; class Actinopteri; order Siluriformes; family Auchenoglanididae; genus Parauchenoglanis; species Parauchenoglanis punctatus. The sequence goes on from JAQQZU010000011.1 coordinate 9,655,347, forward strand.
ACTAAACTACACCCAAAAGTGCTACCCTATACCTTAAAATACTTCAACACACTCTCAAACACTATACTACAACCTAAAATACTAAACTACATCCTAAAGTCCTACACTTTACCCTAGGATACTTCACCACACTCTCTTCTTAGAGTAATACACAGGACCCTAAAATACTATACCACACACTAAAATACTACAATAAAACCTAAAATATTATATCCTAAATTACTATTACATACCCTACAACACTATAAACTATACCCTAAAATACTACACCACATCCTAATGCTGCATTCAACTCAATGTTGCTACTTATAATGCACAACCCAATTCCAACCAGGAAGACTCAAAGAAAACACCATATGAACCTGAAATTCCTACTCATCAACGTGGGGGAGTCTTTGACCTACAAGTTCCTTCCCTGGTTTACAGAGGGATGTCAAATAAAACACACATGACAAATGGCAACACACATGACAAACTGACAAAATGGATACTCTAGTAGCTAATGTATGCATCACATTTTGCTCTGGAGAAACAGCAAACAGTTCATCAGCTGTAGCTCTCCTCTACTATTGTTTTGCTGCACTGTTGGTGTTCTTACGATTTGTGCTACCTTGTTGAAAAATGCTAATGCAGCACAAATCGATAGCAGAGAATAAACATGATCTTAGCCGTAGCCCTTAACCTAGCCCAAACCTTACCCCTAAGGCTTAGCTTAAAGTTAACCCTAAATTTTAACCTTAAACCTAACACACACCCGCTAACAAGCATATTTCCATAGGTAGCACAAATCGACAGAACACCGTGCTGGCTGATGATGACAGCGTGTATGCGTATAGGAAGAAACCCACATGAATTCTGATCTGAGTGTTCTCATTCAGGTCACCTAGCCACAAATTGGAAACGTATCAGATTTAGGACCACATATGAAAGTGCCTAATATCTGATTTGAAAAGATCAGATTTCTATATCTGCATGGCCCTGAAAGATAAGACCTATGTCATATTATGGCAAAAAAAATCAGATTTGAATCACTTCAACATGGTAGTGTGAACATAGCTCCCGTAATATAACAAGTAGCATTTTTTGTCTCACTAACTTCAAGAGAGCATAAAAAGAAAAACTAGGGGATCGACTGTATATAGCTGTTATACCAGGTTGTGTATGTATATGTATATAATCTGTTGTATGTAACAGGAACTAACTCCTGTGTCAGGAAACTTACTGACTTTTACAAAGAACTGACACTCCATCCATACATGTGAAATAAATGTCTCCTGACAGAAAACTTCACCATAGCAGTGATCATACACTTTTCTTTGTTATATAACATCTTTTTCATTCTTTTATAATTAGGCTTAGATTAAATAGGACATCTACCATACAAGTTCCTTTGAATGAGCTGTTATAGGAATTATATTATATTAAAATGAATACAATAATATAAACCTAGCAATTATGTTACAGTCATAAATATTCAGATCTGCATTGCTACAGAAAATTAATGAACACCTTATGGCCTGCTGATCTACTGGTTCAACTCTGTTACAAGAAAAATTGTTTGACTATCATTCTGGTGTGATGTCATAGCTCATGACACATGAATGCTGCTTAAAATTCCATCACCTCCATTTTAAAATGCTTTTGCACCCAAACAAAGGCACTTCACACACAAACACATACAAACAGATTTTCTGTGATCTCCCAATGGTGTTGTGTAGACAAGTGTCTGATGAACACAAAGATATGCTTATACAGTGTGGGAATGAAATAAGCCCCGCCCCTGGTACAAGGTGACACCACCATATTCTACATCATATTCATACACCATATATAAGTCAGAGATGACCGGGATAACAGATGACTGTAAAATAATGGGTTTTTTTTTCATGACATTTTTAATGAAATTCAAATCTTAACAAGTGTCCAACAAACATCTGGCATCACAACATGAACTGTGACTGAACTCACTGCTCGTAACTGTCAAAGTAAATCTTGCCTCTTTTGATTTGATTGGCTGAATGACACTGGAGTGTGATGTTACCCACAGAGCTTATATTTAAAAACACATACAGATTAGCACAATAATTAATAATTACACATTATAGCTGAGTGAAGCCACTCCTGTTCCTGAGCTGGAACATTTCTTCGGACTATTAAATTTTAGAGACAAAGCTTGTCATAATAACCCTAAGACTATAATCTCACACTTGGAGTCCCTGAATAGTAATACAGAAACTACACACGATGACTGACCCTCTTACTTCAGGATACATTACTGCACAGCACATCACCCACACACCCCTGTGTCTAAGATGGTACAGTCTGTGGTTCCAGTGATAAACTTTAAATGACCTCTATGATATCACTGTCAATTTTTCATATCTATGCAGCTGTTACTGATAATGGCAACCTCGGTAAGTGCATGTGTGTGTGTGGGTGTGTGTGTGTGTGTGTGCGTGTGTGTGTGACTTCCATGGGAAATGGTGCTCGGCCACCCACCTTGAGAAGAGATGTGTTTTGTGTGTGTGTGTGTGTGTATGTGTGTGTGTGTGAGTGTAAGTGAGAGAAAGGCTGTTCTTCTTAACTTGTAAAAGTAGAAACTCAGGATTACATCACTTATACACACATACACCCATACAAGCACACACACACACACACACACACACACACACACGTTCCTGAATTATATTCAAAGACAAATATATGCATGGACAACACACACACACACACACACACACACACACACACACACACACACACACACACACACAGATTAAATGAGAAACAGCAGAGGTATTTCAGTGCGCAGGAGGAACACACAGATGTTTCCAGAGGATCAGAAGATTCAGACACACACACACAAACACACACACACACACACACACACACACACACACACACACAAGTGGTTGGTGTTTCAAACAGTAGGAGGAGCTTAGTTGTACATCAAAAAAGGGGTAAATAAAACATCATAATGGCTAAAAGTGTGTGTTTTGTTGTCTGTTTAAATAAGACAAAGACATTTCAGTTTCTCCTGTGGCTTCTGAGGAAGAAAAGACAAAAACACTGTCAGATGAGAAACATTTAATTTAGAAACACATTATTGGGAGATTGTGAGTTTGAATCCCAACTATGCCACAGCCTTCTGTGGATTGGAGTCTTGAGCCTAAATTGTGCTCTCTGGGTGGAAGGGATGGTGTACTGTCTCTTTCCTGTCAATCACAGCAGCTCTAGCCAATCGTGCAATTTCCCTCAGGCATAATAAACAAAGTTAGTGCTGTCAGAGCAGCTGTGGCCTATGGTGGGCACACTCATTCACCAAGATCCACAGCTGCCTGACAGACTCTCCTTGATCTATGCCAATAAGATTCCTCAAGAACACTGTACTCAGTGAGGATATTTTGAAATTCATAGTGAAATCTAGGTTTCTCCGCACCAGACTCAATCTCTCAGTCTGGGTTTCCACTACTCAGCCCCTCACTACATGTAACACACTGCAGAACAGGTCACTGAAGCTCTGCCCCACATTCTCAGAGGCTATTAGGTCTGTAGATAGCACATTAAGACAGAATAATAACTCATATTACTCATAACAAAAGAAATGTCAGTGATGAACCACCCTCTGTGTGAACATACAGGATTCCTGAGAATTCCTGAGAATTCCTGTGCCATGTTCCATCTAACTCAGTCTCAGAGCTTAGCCATAATGCAGGCTACTGATTTTCATAAACCAATGTGTGTGTGTGTATAAAACTGTCCATAATGCCCATAGGCAGGCCATTAAGGGTTTATACTGCCTTATGTTTCTTCTTCTTCTTCTTCTTCTTTTCCTTCCTCTTCTTCATTTAACTAGAGGTTGTAACTTGCAATTCCAGACCTCCGTTCAGGAAAAAATGGCCCACAACTTGGAATTCCTACTCAGGAATACAGGCTGGTCTCCTCAGTTCTGAGTTTCTCTGAGTTCACCAAGTGACAGACATATTCACTTCTTAAATCTATAACATGGTTTTGAGGAAGAAAATATACACCACTTATTACAAATTGCTGGGTAGCTAGTTGCTAACAAAAGACAAACATGGAGGCATTCATGTTTTATTCCAGCCTTCTAGCTAGACATGCCTTTGTAGCTAGCTATGTCAAAAATGACATCCGAGTTCATACTTCTGAATTAAGTCAAAAGCAGCATTACAGTTTTTGCGATGCTCAAAAGAGAGCTAAACAGCTACCAAACTACTGTTCACCATCTGCTATTACTGGCAGCTGTTACACATGGCAAGGGCACTACTACTTATACTCCTAATAACCTTTATACAGTCCATATTTGACTGTTTATGTTTGTGTACTTTTCTGCACTCTTCACATCTATTTTTGTCTTGTATCACTGCTTTGCTGAGTGAATGAAATAAATTGTTAAAGCATGAGTGCATGTGTGTGTGTGTGTTACTCTGAGGGTCATGAATGTTAAAGAAGGTGCACCCTGGGAATCATGGAAGTGTGTGGAACACTTCCAAAATGCACACACATACACATTTTTTTTTACTATCCTTATGAGAAGCTTCCATTGACAAATTCTTAAATAATGCTATACAACACTTATCTCTAATGCTGACCATAACCTCAGTAAGTTAAAGGAAACCTTTTGGCTCTTTTTTTTTCTTATTTATTAATGTTATTTTTATAGTTAACATAGAAACCGTGGGGATGCAGGACGTGTGGCTTACATTTAACCAAACATCTAATTATGGCTTTTTATTCCACCTTTCATGAGATGCCAAGTCAGCATCCCTCCCGCTCTCATTCCCTCCCTCATTCCTTCCCTCGTTCCCTCCATCTGTCCATGTCTACTCTGAACAGAAACTGCACCATAGCAGAGATTTCTGTCCTGATATACTGTAATGAGCTGACAGCAAATATTGTAATGTAATGTCAGCAAATGTGCTGCGATATTCCCCATTATCTCATTACATTAATAAATGTCCATTTGGTGCAGTGGCCAGTAAGTGCAAAACAAAACAATAACAAAAAACCTCAACAGCAAAACCCCTTTATTTAACATGACATGTTGGTTGCTGGAATGTTGCTGGGCTGTTCAGAAGAAATAATTCCTCTGCACTATAATATTATAAATAATTTCATATTAAACTATTTTTGCAAGACTAACTAGCAGACAGAAGAAGTGCAATTTTCTTTCCTTGTTATAGTCTATACATCGTGTCCAGTCAGCAACGAGCATGTGATGTTTAATAAGAACCTCCTGTTTCCAATTTGAGTTCATGTTGAAGTGTTTCTGAACTTTGTGTTTTTTGCTTTGTTGTTTGCTAAACATTAAAAGAATGTTGAACATTAATTTACATATATCTGGTTAGATAATGGTGTTATTATATATTGCTGATTTATTGATTTAAAATAATGTTTGTATTTGTGAATAAATCAGAACTTCAGTATTTATAGAATAATACACACTACAGGTGTTTACAGTTTCTTAAGCACATCTCTGGAAACAGTGTCTCAAAAGCTTGAACATATTTGAAAAAACACACATTTTACAAATCCTTGTTAATTCATTTATCTTCATACAGACAATAAAATGCATGTGAAATGTGTTTCGAGTTTTGTACATTAGAGAAACAAGAGGTGAACCTTGATGCCAGTGTAAGTATGAAAAACTAATAATAATTGAATCCAAGAGAATCTTTTGCATTATTCTCAGAGTGTAGTCTGTTGTGTGTCAGTAAATGTCTGACAGCAGGTTCACATATACAGCAGGTTCACATATAATTATTACGGTGTACTGTTTTTAGCGATGTACCATTACAGCCCTGGTTTTATGATTCACCAGCTGCTGACCACAAACTGCTTTATTTTCTTATTTATAACTTCTTACACAAACTAAGTGATGAACGCAGTTTGGAAAATATACTGACCACAAGCAGCTGTTACAGAGAGAGTCAGAGAGAGCCTAACCCTACCCTAAGATTTTATGAATTCTATGCAAAATAGGTGTGACACAGTAATGCTAACCATACACTAGAAGAGTTTGAAGAGACTCTGAAAAGACTTTTAAAAGACTAAAGTCTGACACACTATCATGTCTAAAGACAGTGTCATTAGTCACAAAGTTACACCAAACAATTATTCAAGCGATTATCTATGATTTTGCAAGCTATGGGGATATTGCAGGGTCACTGGTTGCATGAGCCAAAGACAACATTAAACACAGTTCACTTCATTGGAATGCCAAGATGAGAAAAGGACTGACTTAAAACAGCTATCCTGACCACATTACACCAAACAATCGAGATGATGGAAACACGCTACAATGCTAGCGAAACTCTCAAATGTCATTTGGTGTAAGACCAGCATAAAGCAACATATCCAAAAGACAGGCACAGAAAAGTCCAATCCAGTGGCATGCATGGTCTGACATTTCTTCAGTTCCCAGTCGGTTCCTACCTGTAATTAGATTTCATTTAGCGTTTGATATCCAAAATGTAAGAAAAGTGAGTGTTGGTCATTGGCACAGTTAGACTTCTTTGCTAATCTGAGAATGAAACCATTACGAAGCCTAGCACGTAAAATGCAAATCAAACAACCAATTTTCACATCGGTTAGTGCATAAATAATGTTTAACTTGTTTGAAGGTATACTGTATAGAACTGCTACCATTTCCCAATGGAACTAAAAAAAAGTGCTGCACCAGCCACACCCCCAAGCAACAACAGTAGTAGTTGTTGCACTCCAACAAGCAACTAACTACAAGCGACCTAAGCTAATTGTAGCCTAATAATATAAACATAGGGTTCTTGCTTTGGTCCTGTAATGATTCTGCATGGGTGTGAGATGAAGTGCACTACTTATACACTGTAAGTCACTGTAATTCACTGTAAGTGTGTGTGCTTGCACTGTATGTATGTCAGAATGACAGATTCTAGAGACTTTATTTCCCCCCTTGAGGTCATGTTACTATAAAACACCATCAATTATGCAGTAATTAATGACCTAGTCATCACCCATACAAATATAAATATGTTAATAAATACATACTGAAATGATTAAGTAATTATCATAAATAATAAGCAATTATTGAATAATAAATGAATGATTCAGTAATGATGCTGGCATAATTAAATAATGAATACAGTTTTAAATAAATAAAAAAATGATTTTTTTAAGTATATGTACTTTAAAGCTAAACATATTAAATAAATAGGGAAAATAAACAAACTTAACCACATGCTGTAAAAATTTTACATGGAGTAAAATTTAGGCCAATTAAACATTAAATAGATAAGCTGAAGTTGGCATTACAGTTGCCTGAAGTTATCAAATAAAGAAACAACAAATAAACAAAAAAGTTAAATATGCAAATGATTAAAAAATTACACAAACAAACAAATAAATAAATAAGGTACATTTGCTTGATGTACATTTTAAAGTAAATAAATAAATTCAGGTAATTTGTCTCTTCCAGGCTTAGTAAGCTTGTGAAGTGCAGTTGCAGTGCATTCTGGGAGAATGTAAAATGCACATTTAGAATAAAAAGAAGAAAAGAATGAGACCCCTCTTTCAATCCACCCTCCTCCACACCACCTCTCCACCCTGTTCCTCCCCCGAAATGGCCCCTCACTCACCATCACCCCTCTCCCCTGCCACGAGTTTCCTCTTCACTCAGTCACATGACTAAACCGGTGCACACATGCTAACACATCACACACACGCACACACACACACACACACACACACACACACACACACTTAATTAGCTTAAATAGCTTACATTAAATTCACGCATGCCAGCATGAGCTTGTTTATAACTGGTGTTGTGACAGTGATAAGAATGTCTCTCTGTCTGTCTTACGTCCCTCTGGATGACATCGCAGGCTGAGATTTGATTGTGAAAATGTTAGCTCAGTGTGGAAAGCTGAGTGTAACTGGAATCAGAGCAGCTGCTGTGGAACAACTGTCTCTCTCCATCTGTCTGTCTCCATGTGTCTCTCTCTGTCCTGGAGTCGTTTCACTGAGGTTTCTTTGTCTGTCTCTCTCTGTCGTTCTTTTTAAATGTTAGTAAAGTAAGTAAATGAGTACATATTCTTTACTATATATAGTATATACACGCAATCACACAATATGTAAATAATTAGATGGGCACTTCATAAAGCACTAGTTCTGCCAAAAAATAAAAATGTCTCCAGTCCTTCATACTTCAGTGTGTGAAGTTTAGTTATTGAGTTTTGCACAGAAGCTATGAGGTTAATGTTACGGTGGCCCTGAGAGGTCAATTTCAGACAACACAACACAACACATTAATAGGCAATATGAAAAATGACAATGGATGTGTTTCCAGAGAACACTTAATAGTGATGAACATGTCTAGATACTTGTTTTTCACAATTAATTGTGTGTTTTTTGGCAGGTTATTTGAATTTCCAGGCTAATAATAAGCAAAAGGCCAACACTAGGTTTACAACATGAATCATGCGATCACAATATTAAACCAAAACCATTGAAGGACAGATAGCCGACTTAATGATAACAATCATCATGTCTAAACATGTTCATCACTTTTAAATGTCCTCTGGTAACATTTCCATTGTTGTCTTTTGTTATTGCAGCTTGTTTATGATAATGTGTTGTCTGAATTTGCAGCGTGTTGACCTCTCAGGGCCACCATATAATGTAGCTAACTAGTAATGGAAGCCTCCACTTTAGCATGATGCACAATGCATAAATGTATGCATAAATCATCACACATTCACCTTTAATCCATGCCATTTGAATAACATTTGTAAAGGATACAAGTAAATACACATTTGTAAAGCATAGTAAAGGAGCACTACAGATGTTTATACTTTGTGGCTAAAGTGTTCCTTTAAACCACATGGCTGCTGATGTCAAATGTTTAGAGGCATTTTGGTTTTGAGAAATGTTCTGGAGTGTGACAGCAGGACACCACCTCGACTCTGACACACAGGGATTAATTCCTTGTTCGTCTAAAGCTCATAACACGGAATTTCCAATCTCCAATTAGCAAACAAACAAACAAACTGCTTTGTGGCTGCTCACAGCATGAACACTAAACGAAGTAGCACTGCTTTACTTTAAAATAAGTTATGCTGTACACTTTTTTGAGGAGGTAAACACATAACACAGCTGGGTAGATTGCCCATGATGTCCATGTTTTCTTTTCCACTTTGCTCAAATGCATGGAGGTTGAAAATGGTACAATTCTATGTTTCATCTTCCCACTTCCAAAGCAGTTTAAAGTCCTTTTTCTGGTATGATCTTTCGGAATGTGGATCAGCTGACTGAGAGACCTCACACACAAACACACACACACACACACACATACACACACACACACACAATATCTTTAACATGCATTATATTGTTATCATAATCCCTTCAAAATCCCCCTCACTCCTACATTCCACTCCACAGTAGGGTCTCTAGGTAGGGAGCATGTGTGCTATTCTGGTAAAGTGCGTCTTCTGCAGAAGGGAGGATGAAGATTGTGCTCTCTAAAGCCAGTTTCACACTGTGAATTTTTTTTCTTTTAAGTTTACTTACTTTTCACACTGTACAAAAAACACACACTATTCAAAGTGGCACTAAATCAGTTGCCAGTGAGAACTTCATATTTTGTTTTCTAAGACTGCCGATCTCAAATCACAACCACAGATTTTTTTTACGGTACGCACAGCACAATTTATGTCAGCAAAGTCAGCTTTTTATGCTTCCTCAGAATATCTTAGATGAACTTCTGAATTGTTTCAGTCTTTCAGAAGAGTAGGAGTTTAGTTGTCCATCAAACAACGGGGTGGGACAGTAAACAGGAAAGTGCGGTGTGTAAAAGTGTTTCAGTGTTGCATTTTTATTAATTTGACTTGAAAAGCCAAACTACTGTTGTCTCTATTATTATTATTTCACTATAACTTTTTCTCACTACATTATTCGGTTAGCATCTCCTTCTACTGTTTTCAAGCTACACACACGAAATTCAGTAAACACATGTGGAACATATGGGAGACGTGTGCTATTACTTTTCTAAGTGATATTCCAAACCATTCCTGAGTTCCTGAGAATTTCTGAGAATTTTGATAGCTTGGTAGATAGCTTGATAGATGGTTCTCACGCGGTCGCAGTTTAAGATTTATGTTGTTTTTAGACCATTTCAAACTTTATTATGGGTGTTTATTACACAGAATGTTCAGAGCTTGGGGTGGATCACATGACCTACTCCAAAAAATTTTTATTCTACCTCTCAAATTGTAAAGTTTCAAACCTTCATGAACCATTTATATATGTAACTGTGGAGAACTTTGTTGTGTATCACCCAGTGTGACGCTCACTGTGACCTGACTTACGTTTTTTCATTGAATAAAGCATCGAGAGTGCTGATCACAGGCCCAATACACCGCCAAGTTAAACTGTGCTCTTGGGACACCTATAGCCAAATGTCTTTTTCATTAGTACATATAGTTTTCGCTCAGTGACACTTTGTTTCAGTATATGTTTTGGCTTTAAAGCTGTTCTCTGTGGCTGTGTATTTCAGTCATGGATCTGACAGAATGCTTCTCCAAAACATGGATACAGTAGGATCACAGAAGGATGGCTTCATGCACAAAATGCCAACAGTACTTCTGCACCACTGTTGGCTGGATGTCCCAGGCACAGGGCCAGCACGCTGATGGGCCAAATAATCTTGTAACTACTGAACATTCGTGTTTGAAGAACCCCATGACATCTGGTGCCATGCTTATGTGGATCTACAAAGCCATTCATAAAGAGGATGAGAAGGCAGCCTTTACTCCAGAGCTCTTTCCAGGGCTGAAAGTGGTGCACCTACTCAAGAGCCCCCTCCAGTAGCCGAGAAGGAAGTAACTGCTCCAGAGCCCCCTCCAGTGCCTGAGAAGGAAGTAACCTCTACAGAGCCCCCTGCATGGGTTCCAGCATCAATCCTTGCCAGAGTTCCTGCTCAGGCCTGAGCAAGCACAAGTCCACGTTTGTGCCGTCATCTAAGCCTTCAGTGTGGTTGTATCTAATGCCCTGCCCAAGCCCGCAGGTCAAGGTTCTCCAAAGAACAATCATGTTAGGCGCTCTGGGAGTAGCACCTTTGGGGGGCTTCTGTCATGGATTTGCCCCTCACTGCACGCACAATGCGTTCTTTGAATTCCACATGCAGCACACTCTCTGTCATTTTCGCCATGCTCAGCACTACTGCATGTACTTCTGGGTTCGCACATCAGAACTACAAACCAGCAATACAACACCCAGAATGCACTACGGTATCGTGTGGACAGCCTGAGTATCTGCACCTGAATATCATTAAGGCTTGTTACAGACACTATATATATACTCGCTCATGAATGCTTTAATTGTGAAGCATTAGTTAGCCTAGCTCCTCGTTGTCTGCTAAGCCTTGTTTTGATTGCCACTCTAGTTTTTGACTCTGCTCTCATATTTTGGATTACTGTTACTGTTTTGCCTGCTCCACTCTATATGCTGTGTGCCTGAACCTTATTTGTGTATGGACTGTGAGTTCACCATGCCATGAGTTTAATAAACACATTTGGTTTTTACTGCCACCTCCTACCTGCACATGGGTCCAGCCACATCCTGCATGCCTGACAATTTCCCCTCTCCCGTCTGCCTCCCTTACAGCACTTGGTGACCATAGCAACCAGTGACTCAGTTTTTCAGTTATTACAGGGTAGAAATGGACAAAGCTGAACGTGATTGACTAATTGATTTGGGTTAAAAAAGCTACAGTGTTAGCAATCATGTGCAATACTGTAGAAGTCACCATGTCTGTTTCTATGCCTGTCTATAGTATGTACAAAATTACATCTTTTTCAAGACAAATTCTCCAGGTTTATACTTAAACTTGAGCTTTCTAGCTTGACATTTACAGTCTTATTTTTTCAGCTGCATATCGTATGTTTTCAGTTTCAGGTCATGTTTATTTTTACACTTTCAAGTCACTTTTTTCCTTTTCCTTTTTTTCACTTTCAGATTGTATTTTTTCAGTGTCGGACTTGACACTGGCCTTGTTTTTGGCCTTAATCTGGCTTGGTGGGCATTGAGCATTTTTCTGTTCTTGTGTTTCTTAACATCATAGAAAGACTATGAAACATTACAGGGTAAGTTTCCACACACTTCTCATAAATATGACTAAACAATTATTAAAGTTAATATCTATTTACAGTGGAGTGGAGAAAGGACTGCGTGTTTCAGTAAATATGAAAATCCTGCTGTAGTCTGATTTCTGTGAATTTTGCATCACAAAAAATCTGCTCAAGGTATTAAAGGCATGTGCAGATCAACTATGTGGGATTCTACTGCACCTATTCAAACTTAGCCTGAGCAAGGAGAAGGTTCCAGTGCTGTGGAGACATCCTGAATTGTTCCGATACAAAAGAAGTCATCTACCAGTTGCCATGACACCTCACGTCATGAAAGTCCTATTGAGACTGGTTTTGGACCATCTCAGACCTCAGGTGGCCACCTCTCTGGACCCAGTTCAGTTTGCTTATCGCCCAGAGGTTGGAGGATGCCATCATCTACCTGCTACAGCAAGCCTACTCTCATCTGGATAAAGCTGGCAGCAATGTTCTTTGATTTCTCCTGTGCTTTTAACACAATCCAGCCTACACTACTGAGAGAGAAGCTCCAAAGGATACAGGTAGAAACCTCCACAACTTCCTGGGTTATTGACTACATGACTGAGGGGTAGTGTGTCTGAGTAGGTGGTTAGCAGCACAGGAGCACCACACAGCACCAGCACAGGAGGACCGTACTTTCACCTTTTCTTTTCACACTGTATACCTCAGACTTCCAGCACAACTCAGAGTCCTGTCATCTGCAGAAATTCTCAAATGACTCTGCAGTTGTGTGGTAGATCAGTGGTGGACAGATGACTGAGTACAGGCAACTGGTGGACTTCTTCGTGTCGTGGTGTGGGAACAACCACCTCCTATTAAAGGTGGCCAAGACGAAGGAGCTGGTCATAGATTTTAGGAGGACGGGACTACGCTGAACACCCTGTTCCATCCCGGGAGAATGTAGTAGAGGACTACAGATACCTGGTTGTTCACCTTGACAACAGACTGGACTGGAAATGTAACACTGAGGCTGTCTACAGGAAAAGACAGCAATCTCTACTTTTAGAGGAAGCTTGTCTTTTAATGTGTCCAGCAAAATGTTGCATATTTTTTACCAGTCTGTTGTCGCAAGTGCAATTTTTTTTTCAGCCATCTGTTGGGGAAGAGGCATCAGAGCCAGTTACATAAAGAAAGCTGGATTTGTGATGAGGGCTGCTCTGGAGCTCCTAGAGCTGGTCATTGAGAGAAGGATGCTGCACAAACTGCTTAACATAATGGACAATTCTTCACATCCTCTGCATGACCTATTGATCAGACAGCAAAGTGTTTTCAGTGGGAGACTCCTTCAACTCTACTGTAACAAGGATCGCTACAGAATGTCATTCCTGCCTACAGCAATAACAATGAGAGGAGATCTATCCTCTGAGGGGCAGGACACAACGCACCCTGGATATTTAAATTGCACAGTTAGGGACATTAATTTGTACACTAGGCTTTTTAATTGCACCGTGAGGATTTCTCCCCCCCCTATAGAGATAATATATTATTCTATTTTATATTATTATTTCTTTACTGTTTATTTTATTTACTATATATACTGATCTGATACCTACCTTACTACATATATAGATTTTTACCTAGCTCACTGTCTGTGTTTTTTGTTTTTGCTATGTGAAGTGCTCCTGTAACATTGAAATTTCCCTCCATGGATTAATAAAGTAACCCATCCATCCATCCATCCATCTGTTAAATGTGGGTCACAGTGCAGAATAATGTGAATACCCGGCCTTGTAATAAGTTATATTCTGATGACTAAAAAAGAGCTTAGATAAATTTTCAATTGATAAAAAATAAAATGACTTAATGCTTTTGACATAGGAGTGTTTGGTCAGCTTTAAACAGGAAGCTGACCACAATAATCTTGAGGTAGGAAAAATGACTTATATTTTGATGCATATATGTATAAGATGCACTGCTGTATAACTTAAATTTTATGATCATATAATATTTGATGAAGTCTCATTGAAATTTGATTAATTGATGTCATCAAATGTACCATGTGTTGGGGTATTTTGTTTAATTAATGGTAAGAAAGTTTACAAAAGGTGGAATGTCTAAATAAAAATCCTCTCCCAATATATATTTACTTTAACTACTTTAATCTAAAAATGACATAAAATTACATTTTAGTAATTTAATGTGCTAAATAAGCAGCATTATATTATATTATACTCCAATATTTCCCTCAAATCCATAAAGCCCCAGGTATTTCACAGTCGACATTTGGGAAATGAGGATTTAATATTATTGGAATTTAATAGTTGTAACCCACGGCAGACAATGCATAAATATGTACCATGATCCACAAATATTTCACTATTCACAAACATGGATTTTTAATTTGTGTTGTGTAAAGTCATACCCACAAAAATACGGAGCGATTCGCACATGTAAAACAGGTTTGGCACATTTGTAGATGTGAGCCACGTGACATTTTGATTTCCCTCCTATTTTTTGTCCAAATCGTACCGCAACTGATCTGTAGAAAAAAAAACCACAAATATGAGGTGCAGTTACTAGCTGCACCAGCAGGTGGTGGTAGTGTGGTTAGGTTAGGACAGCCGCTTTTCCTTAAACTACGGTTCATGTAGTCGCACGTGATTTCTAGGGATGTGGCTTTTAGACAATAGCGCCGGAACCAGAAGGCGAGCGTCCGCGAGCTCCTCCACAATCAAACCGTCTACAAAACGATTATTTAAATAAATAATTAACAAAACCAACTCACACACAGTTCATAGTATGTATGAGTTTACAGGCTAAAAGTTTTTAATATTTACGAAAACACTTTTTACATTTAAAACATGGGCAAAATCCATCAAGTTTAAAGAGACGCTATAAAATATTAAGCCAAATAAAACTTTACTAAAACATATTTTATAAATTCACTGTTTATATTTTATATAATTATAAACATATAAAATATACAGTTTATCATATTATTGGAATAACTTGTATATGAGAATATAAAAGAAATAGCTCAGATATTCGATACAGTTATGATTTTCATTTTAGTTATAAAATATCTGCAAGAGCACAGAAGTGCGCGCGACACTATCAGGTCTGTGACGTCACGGGCCACTGCGGCCAGGCTTTGGAATGTTTGCTTTTAGATCTTTGGAATGTTTGGGTTCAAATCTTCGGAATATTTACTTTCTAAAACGTTCATTTGTGAAACTGACAAGCTCGGGATCACAAGTGCGACTTCAAAACTGCGATTATTTCTACCC
>JAQQZU010000011.1:9691070-9702959 GCA_030068025.1 Parauchenoglanis punctatus
TGCGAAACATAAACGTGACTAAATACGTTATTGTCAGTAAACATATAAATGTCTATTTCTCAGAGTTCCTACGTGATCCAGTAAAACCAAAACTATATTTGTGCATACCCAGTAGGTACCGGTCACAATCAGGAAAAGGTTTTCTGGAAGCAAGACTTTTAAAAAAAAATTGTTGTGCAGTGTTATTAATAATTTATACAAATAGAGAAGCAGGAAAATGGAAAAATGAAAAATTTTATTAGAACAATCTAATACAATTAGTGTGTGAGACTAGCTGAGTAGTTGCTATTATAACATGATGTCCCATGTCAGCCACAGAACTCCATACTCATGGTGAAGCATGGGGGTGGCAGCACCATGCTATTGGGCTGCTTCTCTTCAGCTGGGACTTGGGCTCTAGCCAAACTAGAAGGAATCATGGATATCTCCAAAAACTTTAGTGCAAATATTTTGGCACAAAGCATATATGCCTCTGTTAGACAGCTGAAGATGAAGAGAAATTCAGCAGGGGTGTGTAGACCCCACCACACGTAGTGCACCCTCACTTACACTCAGTCACTAAAACCCTCTCTCACTCACACACATCATCACTCACTCAATGTAAGTACGTCACTTCTTTTACTTGACTAAACTGAAGCGAAGTGAGGGAGCGTGAATCGCATTCCACGCTGACCTCGTTACCTTTCGGCATTGCCTGTGTGTGAACTTTGCTCTGCTTTACAGTCTGTTATGCAATCAGGTGTGCTTCGATTACCTGGTTGCTATGACAGATGTTACTACGACAACGGCTCCACATTCCAGCAAAAGCAAATCATGGAGCCAAAATAAGCAACAATAAAACCACTACACACGCACACAAGCACTAGGGTAAAGGGAACAATGTGCACAAGGACAGCTCACTTCATACTGAGTCTGTGACAATACACTGTGACTAAGCAGTGGTTCAGTGGTAGAATTTGTCTATTAGATTGGAAAAGACCTCGAAATTACCAAATTGGCTCAGCTGAGGCTGAGTGTACAAAGGAGAAACAGACAAATAGCATTCTTCTTCTTCTCCTCTTCCTTTTCTTCTTCTTCGTCTTCTTCTTCTTCTTCTTCTTCTTCTTCTTATTATTATTATTAGTTATTATTATTGGTAATTATTATTTATAAAGTTGCATGTTCTCCCTGTGTTCATGTTTGTTTCCTCCAGGTTCTCCAGTTTACTCCTACTGACCAGAAACATGCAGATAGGTGGATTGGCTACACTAAATTGCCCCTAGGTGTGAATGTGTGTGTGCATGGAGCCAGGTAATGGACTGGCATCCCATCTAGGGTGAATTCACCCTCTATGGCACTAAATGTTAACAGTATAGGCTACAAATCCACCATGATACAGAACAGGAAAAGTGGTTACAGCTTATGAATGAATCCAAAGTTGTTTAGGTGCATTGTTTTTCTAAACATATCAGAACATCAGATCCATCAGTACAGTGCGTGTGTGTGTGTGTGTGTATGTGTGTGTGTGTATGTGTGTGTGTGTGTGTGTGTTTATTTCCTTATGAGGACCAAATATCCTTACAAACATAGTAAGATATGACAATTTTGGCCTTGTGAGAACATTTGGATTTTTTTTAAATAAGAGTCAGGAAGTTTCCTTTTTATTACCGAGGTTAGGTTTAGGTGCAGGCCTAGCATTAATTGGCTGCAGTAATAATTATGTCAATGGAAGGTCCTCGCAAGGTTAGTAGGACAGACGTGTGTGCGTGTGTGTGTGTGTGTGTGTGTGTGTGTGTGTGTGTGTGTGTGTGTAGGATGTCGGATGTTGAACTTTCTCTTTTGAGACTATTGAATTGACTTCATTCTCAAAGGCATTACATAATTGTGAGTGTGTGTGTGTTTCAGGATTAGAAGATACACACAAATCACGCACAACTTCCTCTACTGGGTGGAGGAGGAAAGGTGTGTGTGTGTATGTGTGTGCGCGTGCATGTGTGTGTGGAGAGATGGAGAAACTACAGTGAGAAAGAGAGAAAGAGCAGGAAACGATCTCTCTCTCTCACTATCTGAAGGAGACAGGCCTCATCCTAAAAACTTCAGTGTGCACTAAACACTAAACACCTAACACAATGCCTGTAAGGAACATTAAATTATTCCATATAATCAGTGACATTTGCTGTCTTTGCTCTAATAAGAAACGTGAATTCATCTGATTCATGAACATAATTATAGCATCGATAATAAACTGATATAAAAATTCTAAAAGAGGATTGAAGAGAATGTTTTTAAAAAAAGGTAAGGGTTGAAACTCAGCTTTTTCTACAGCTCCCTCTATTACTATCAGACAGGAAATGAGTAGCACATCATAAATCATAAATGAATGATTATAAATGATTTATGGAGATTAAGGTAGAGTGTATGAAGCTTTAAGTGAATATATAATATCAGTGCATAAGACGGTTTATATATTTTTTTATTTTTGTATTGGAACTGAATTGAACAGTGAGTTTAGAGGAAGTCTCTGATGATGTCATCACTTTAGGGTGAACCCTGTCTGACATCAACAGTCTAATGATGTCACAGCAGACATTTAGACGGACACTAAGGTACTTATGAAAGAACAGCAAACAGGAATGAATTCTCTCTCTCTCTCTCTCTCTCTCTCTCACACACACACACACACACACACACATGTACTCACCCAGGGGGAAGTGGGTGTGGAGTCACCGATTTGATTTGCAGAGGAAGGAAAGGGCAGAGCGGGACACTGTGGGACAGACAGAGTTTTAATAAGCTTTACATTCTGTCTCTCCTGCTTTCTGTATAAGTCATACAGAGACAACAAACACACACACACAGAGACACACACAGACACACACAGACAATAAGACACAGTCAGACAGAATGACAAACACAGAGACACCCAGAGTCAAATATACACAAACACACACAGAGACAGAGATACATACACAAACTCAAACAGGCACAGACACACACACACAAGCCACAAGTGACACAGAGACACAAACACCGATGTGCATGAACACAGTAACAGATACACAGAGCCGCACAGACACAGAGACGGACACCCATGGACGCAGATTCAGAGACACACGGACACAGAAACACACACAGACTCAAGGATGCACAGAAACTGTGACAATTACAACCTTGCACTAATCAAGAACACAGCAGACTCTGGGTGATTACACATGTGAGTTTTATTCTGAGTGTGTACGCTTGGTACTTTGGAAACAACAAAAAGAGGAGAAAATGATGAAAGTAAATACTGCTTTGATCTACTCAACTTGGCTGCTTTCCAGCTGCTTCATACTTCTGCCTCAACATGTTCACAGACACACACACACAACAACACACACCAACACACACACTCAGCTCACTGGTATAGGTAGAGAGAGAGAGAAGGGGGGGAGGGTACCAGGTGTGCCACGTCAATTCTCTCATTCCCCAATAATGCCACTGCAAACTCATTGACCCCACCGCTAAACAACACCCCCACTACACACACACGCACACACACAGACTCACAGAGACTCACACATTCACAAAGAAACACATAGAGACACTCAGAGAAACTCAGAGACAGAGACACATACCTACACACAGAAACAGAGGTAGACACATAGAGACATGTACAGTGACTATGTTCACACCTGGTATTAATATCTGTATCGAGTGTTCTGACCACAAACGGAGAGTCGAAACAACCTTTTACACATGCCATTCTAAATGCATCTCCAATGACCATCATGTCAGCTAGAGGAAGAACGCCACACATGTTTATTACCGCTGTCTAATGCTGCATTTGTTTTCAGGCAGAATCTTATCTTGTGTACCTGTACAAGATGTTTACATATTCCCTGGCTAGGACAATGGCAATGCCAACTGATTAGGTGGTCCTTCATTGCTGTCTGAGATGCTTTCTCGTTCAGACTACAAATGTTATGTGGTCATATCCATCCCAAATCAACTTCAGTGGTTTGAGTGATCAGATCACAATGTGTCTGCACAGACCCATACAGACACACAGACAGGCACACTGAGACACAAACAAACACAGAAACACTGACACGCGCGCACACACACACACACACAAAGAAACAGAGACACACAGGGACAGAAACAAAGAAACACACACAGACATACACACGAGACACAGACATTGGACACAGTCTATTAGGGATAAAGCACACACTTGCTCACAGTGCATTATGGGTGAGCTGTACCTGATAGGGTATGTCAAATAAACACTAACTAATCAATACTAATCAATAACTAATGAATTGTGGGAATTACTGCTGAGCTGAAATATCAGCAAAACTCCAAAGATATGCAGTATGCAGTGAAAACAGTGTGTGTGTGTGTGTGTGTGTGTGTGTGTGTGTGTGTGTGTGTGTGTGTTTTGGGACAGAGGGTTAAAAAAGCAAGAGAACTATGAGTACTGATGAATTTGTCTCAGTGACGCACAGCAGCTGTACACCGCAGTTAGAGAATTCAGACAGGTTGGACTACTTACAAACACACACACACACACACACACACACACACACATGCACAAAATAGAACAGTCTGTGTGTGTGTTGAGATATACTACACATATGTCAACACTGGAATCTGGACAGGTTCCTTTAGGATTCTTTCTTAAGGAGAACATCAGGATAAAGAAAAAGACTCTGAGCTGAAACACAGCTTACATTCTATGAGCTGCGTGTGTGTGTGTGTGTGTGTGTGTGTGTGTGTGTGTGTGTGTGTGTGAAAACCTAAATGAAACCTCCACCACTGAACAGACAAGTCAGTGAATGAGGTTCCGGAGGTCCTGCACTAACATTTATTGTTCCATTATTAACAAATGACGTCAACAAATGACGCTCACATTACTGCAGTATGCGTGTGTGTGTGTGTGTGTGTGTGTGAGAGAGTGTGTGTGTGTGTGTATTTGTGTATGTGGGAGAAAGAGAGTGAGAGCTGAATGAGGCATTACGTTTCTCATCATTCATAAAGTTGCATCACCTGTTGGACCAGATATGTGTGTGTGTGTGCACGCATGTGCGTGATGAGTCTCTAGTGCTGTTCCCATGCACATATCTCTATATTCAGCCTTACTGAATATATAAATCTGTTTAAAAGAAAGTAAGAACAGTTGTACTTTCATCTGAACAGGATTATTGATGACATCATCAAAATGTGCCGGTTAAACAATGATTTACACCTCAGACACTCAAACCACATACAACACTACTGAATAACTTAGTAACAATCATGTATTACCTATCTAATGAGTTTAGTAACTAAAATGTTCTGCTCTGCCCACCATGCCAAAACCACACCAACTTACACAGACATTGCTGTAACGATGGAAACAGAGTTAAAGAGCCACTCCAGTCATGCTACCTCAAACATAATGAATTTCTCACACACATGCGAGTGCACACACACACACACACACACACACACGGATGTATATGAACATAAAAGAGCCCAAAACCTCTAAATGACTAGCTTCACATGAGTCTATTTATTAAAGGCATGAGGGACATTTTACCCACAATGCCACAGTGCACTTGCTGACATCAGCAGAACACACATTTATTTCAGTGCCTTTCCCCCCTCAAACACACTTTAAAGCACAGAAGGATAAAAGAGAAAACAGAGCGGTTTATTTTTACACACGGCACCACGACTCACAGAGCAATAATAAACTTGTTTGTCTAAAGAAATAAAATCTATAAATTATATAAAGTGAATCAACACCAAGCTCTGTGTGTGTGTATTTGTTTGTGTCTTATAAGACATGGGAATGTAAGACAGAAAGAAACCAAGACAAAGAAAGGAAGACAGAGTTGAGCGAGAGAGAGAAAGACAGAGCATCAGACAAAAATGCTGAGAGACAAAGAGAATCGGAAAGTGAGACAAATAGTTGTGGAATTCAAAAATGTAGCATACAGAAAAAGAGCATATTAAAGAAGAGCTCGGTGATATTAATAATTCAAAAACTACAATGTTCCAAGTAGAACCCTTATTTGGAAGCTAAGAATCCTTCATTATCAAGTGCACCCTTAAAGAACCCATAAAGAACCATTTTTCTAAGAGTGTGTGTTAACACATAGGTGTGTGGTACCAACTCCATATTATTGCATATTATGTTATTCTTAATACGTACAGCCTGTCAGGTAGTTAACATCTCACTATGTGGTACATTCTTAGAAATAAAGGGCTCTTTAAGGAATCATTGGATAATTAACGGTTCTTAGCTTCCTAAAACAGCTCTTCCTAGAAGCCTTCTTCCTAGAAGGAAACAGTCTGCTGGAGCAATAAATATGTTGTATGTTAAAATATGTATATGAGCTCTGCTTAGTAGCATAGCTAGTTAACAAATAAGATAATTCCAGAACTAGCTCTTTAGTTATCATGGCACAATGACTCCATACTGTGTTAGCATAAATGATAACATCCTCCAAAACTTTAGCAGGCTGACAGGCAGCTTTGCCAAAGTGGGTATTTAGCTAGGCATAGACTTTAGTGTTAAATGTAGCTAATGTTTAAGTGCACAAGCATAACATTTAATCTATGTAATGCTAGCAATTCCACTTGGTAAATTATCCACATCTAGATAACATAATGAAATAAATGTTGGCTATTTAGTTAAGTTTGTGGACACCTGACCATCACACCTATAGGTGCTTGTTAAACATCTCATTCCAGGCTTATTTCACCTTTACTGTTATAATAACTGCCACTATTGTGGGAAGGCTTTCCATTAGACCTCTGAGCATGGCTGTGGGGATCTGTGCTCATTCAGCCTCAATAGCTTTAGTGAGGTAAGCCGCTGATTTTGGGTGAAGAGGCCTGTGGAGAATTACAGTTCATCTCAAAGGTGTTCAGTGCAGTTGAGGTCAGAGCTCTGTGCAGGACACTTGCATTCTTTGTACACGGGGCATCATGCTGGAACAGGTTTGCCCTCAGTTCCAGTGAAAGGAAAATGTAATGCTACAGCATTCAAAGACATTTTATACAATTGTGTGCTTCCAACTTGATAGCAACAGTTTGGGGAAGCACCACATATGGTAGTTATGGCCAGGTGTCCACATAATTCTGGCCACATAGTGTAGCTCCAGTCAATGCACATGATGAAACATACTTACAAACATTAACTAACACTAGCATCAATCACAATTATGGTCAAACATTGACATCCACAGCAGATTTATGTCCTTATAAAATGTTATTTTTAGAGTGCTTATCTAAAAACATGAAGGTTCCAGTGATGAAAAAGTCACACACATGCTTCTGTGTTTCATAAAGTTAATGAGGGGAAAAAAACTAAGAAAAGTTGAACACCTTTGCAGGAACACAATCTCTAGTCCCCTGACCGCAATTACACTCTGAAATTGTTGTGTGTTATACAGCCAAACTCAGTGCTCAGTAAAGAACCAGCGATGTTCTCTTAGCTCTGAGCCAAGAAGCCAAGGCACTCCAAAATATCCCTGATTGCTGCAATTATGGTGCAAAAGGCTGATTTTGTTCCAGAACTGGAGCTCAATCACAAGATTAAAGAACAAAAATATTCCTCATACTCACCATTTGTTACATAAACAGAAATATTAACACAATGTTCAGTTTATTATAAGTATCAACAGAGATATGAAAGAAAAAGAACTAAATTAATTTCATTTATGCTAATTACTGAATGGGAATGGGGACCAGTTAGCATAATGCTAATGAGATTAGTAAAGTGAGTAAAACACAGAGCCATCATCCCACTCTGTGAGAATTGTAACTAACATTGCTTATAATGCTAATTACTTATGCTAACAGAATATGATTAGCTTTCTTGGCATTGTTAGCTGAAATGCTCATTTGGATTATACTAGCTAAAGTACTATCATTGTACATTTTGAATGAGAGTTTATGAATGAATGCTGTCTATCCTACTTGAACTTAGCATAACTCCAATATCAATTGTAAATGTGTTTGTTTATCTCAGAGTCTGAAGATCGGATTTTATGTGGTGCGATGTGGATATTTTATGTTCCTCTGAGTGAATAAGTTGAAATGGAAATACAATTAATTGAAATGGATACTTTGAAAAACAAAATCTCTCTTTAACTTGAACCAAATGTCCTTCCTCTACTATTCATGAAACTGCTGAAAGAACTGTTTCCCATGAAATTCCGAAAGGCTCAGTCCTGTTGCTATGGGTGATGGCATGATTCTTGTGACTACCAACCAGGATTACCTGGAAAATAACCACACACAAATCTAAAATAAAAAAATTTGCTGAATTTGTACATGACAACACATGAAAAAGCTTGCAAAATCGTCAGTTTAACATAATCGTGTAGTAATAACAGGATTTGTATTTAATTTACATATTTAATAACCTCAAGCATTATTGGTGGTGACTTCTGTTACAAATCCACTTCACAGAAATCTCCCTGCAATGGACAAAAAAAAACCATTTTAAAGCTTGTTATTAAATACAACAAACACTTGAACTTAACTAAGCTGTTAATCTCCAGCAGAAGTGTTTAGGGTTGAGTGTGTTTCAGTGTTAAGTACTATTTAAATGGGATAAGATTACCAGACACATTCTGTAAGTACGGAGGATGTCTATTTTAGGCTAATTATGATCGAATCACACATGATAAGTGATCACTGTGTAAATCACAGAGATGTAGACCTACACAATGTTCGCTTGATTTAATGTGGAAAATTGAATGTGTGCTACATACACCTAATTTTATTACAAACTGATTGGTTTGACCTTTATTACAAATGCTTGTTTTAGGGGGCATGGCTGCGCATGATCAGTAATAGGTCACATGTCCATAACATGTCTGTAGGCTGTACCTGTTGCAGTCATCATGTGCTGTTGGAAATATCATAAATATGAGCTCCTTAACACATGAATGGTCAAGTTGCTGAGTTCTGACAACGAGTGGGCAGAAGGAAAGGCATCAATAGATGGAAACTAATAAGAATTCATTTAGGCTATTTCATACTGTTGTGTTGTACATTACATGTGTGTGTGTGACAATGGTTCAACAAAGTCTGTTTCATAAACAGAAAGTTAGATTAACGTGAACATGATTCCTGAACCTCAGTTTGCAGATAGTTTCTTGAATTAAATTAATATAATTTGCAGCAGCGTGGTTCACTGGTTATCTAGCTAATCGCTGCAATTTTCCTTATTTATTTGTGGAAAAGATTAGGTTATCAAAGCCATTTTCATTGCACAGCCATGGTTTCAATGATTTTGACAGGTTGTTCATTTTTCTTGAAAGCTGCTTCCTTATTTGTGCTAGATTACCGGCCACAGACTCGAGTGCCTGACAAGTTATAATTACATTTTCCGAATTTGGAAGTGGGATCTTACGACAAGCACTTGAAAGTATGCGCCAGGAACTCAATAACATACCTAAAACCCTGGGATGTGCCAATTCTCTAACTGATCCTTTTAAACATTGTATGTACACTCCTGGGCAAAAAAATGAGGCAAACCCAAATTGCAAAACATTAAGCTTTTAATGGTCTCAACAAAAATCACTGGGCAGAAAATTAACAAGCACTAAAAAAAGCACTCCTGAGACCTCGGCCTTCTTTTGTTCGTTGCTGAAACTGTTGGGGGGAAAATGCTGGAAACAGGGAAGTTCACTTACATAGTCTTCTGGTACACAAAGAGAAAATCATGAAAAGTTTTAAATGTTTGAATACAAAATTTTCCAAAATGTCTCCTGTTTGAAGACTTTAACACTGAGTGGAACAACATGGACTCTTCTTTCTGTAAAAAGCCGTCTGCAAGTTTACTCACAAGACTTCAAGAGAAATCAAGAGAAAAGCTCCCATACGAATTTACTTTATCTATTTGTTTATTTCTTGCTAATTTTCCTGCCCAGTGATTTGCTGTTGAGACCATTAAAAGCTTAATGTTTTGCACTATTCGGTTTGCCTCATTTTTTTTTTGGCCAGGAGTGTATATATATAAGTTTTTAACCTAAGATTTGTTTCATTTTGGAAAGAGGGAGCAATTCCTGGAGGGTCTTTAGGAAAAAGAATGATACCTCTATTCCCACAGGATATAATTTAATCTTTACCAACATGTCAATGCAGACATTATGTATATTAATTGTTATTTTTCCTGCTCATTTCTACAGAAGATATCACATAGTGTAATCTTCCCAGACATTTGCACATGCAATCTGTAAAAAAAGAGAACTGACATGACAGATTTGGATGGGGCTAAAATCCAAGAAATACTCTGCTAACAACACACCTATTTTTTTTTAGTTAGGAGTTGCTTTTAGTCTTAGCTTTCTTTGTGAACAAGGCTCCAGAAATGTAATCTTAGTGAAAAGTTTAAAGAGCAGTGTAAACTCGCCTCCACTCTTCATCTGTGTGGAGAAACGAGGTTCAAACAGTAAAAAATGTGGTTTTAGGTTTATAAAAATCCCAGAACCTGCTGTAATGTGTGCAGTATCGCCTGCTGTGTCTGTGTTTGTCGTCTCAGAAGAATAAAACATTTTATTAAAGCAATGAGAATGAGGCCACAGTGTGGTTTACACACTGAAGTAAAAACCAGCAGTTTATCTAAAAGTAAAAGTTGTGATCAAAGTAAAAAATTCAAGGACATGAAGATCAAAGTAAAGACAGAAAGCAAGAAAAAGATTTCTGCTGAAGAATTTCAGACGTCACTTAGTCATCAGTAAAACTGGAAAATTTGTCACAACAAAGACACACACACACACACACTCCGTCCAAAGAAAACATGGTACCTCCTTATTTAATTTCAAATTGTAGACGTAGTAGTGGTATAACGGGGGATTTGGGGGAATCCCACCATCCAGAGACTGAGACAGAGTGAGCAAGAGCAAGAGAGACAGAGAGAGAGAAAGAGAGAGAGAGCTAGAATGAGAGAGAGCGAGACGACAAACAAATACAGAGAGAGATAGATGGTGGAGGTTTGCATCCATCATTCATTTGCACTCCTCCCTCTTAGATGTTGCGGTAGTTCTCACACTGTTTCATCACTTTGTGTCTGAGCTCAGGCTTCACTAAAACATGAGTGGACAGACAGACAGACCGATAGAAAGATTAGAGTTAGACTGAATGTGTAGGATATTAATCCTGACAGGTGTAATCTGTCAAGCATGTTTACGTGCACTATAACTTACATTCGGTTAAACCCATGATGTCATGTCTACAATCGCACTATAATCCGACACTAAACCAGAAGAAGAAGAAAGATGTGATTTTTGTTTACATGGTGAATAATTTTTCCTCTGATCCAAACACAGAGGCTTTTTTTCTTTCCACTTTTCTTTGCACAGATGTAGAATATACATGAAATTCAGCAGGCAGTTACACCAGTTGAATGTAACTAAATGTTGCCACTTTTAAACCATTTTCCTGCATCTATGGATTTACAATGGAATTATTTCAAAACTGCCTCCAATCACAGTATAATAATGATTTGACTATGGATAATTTAGGATTGTTTGTTTTAAATTGTAGCTTACTGAACAGTTACATAATTCCAGTCCATTAATTGATCGGACAAGTATAACAGCATTGTTACATGTCACTGTTTTGTATCGCTGTGCTTTTATGTTTGTTAAAATAAAATTCCAAATCTAGCAATAGTTTGTAACATTGAAAGATTTACTACATATGCTATGGGCTGTCAGTTGGTCTGTGCATTGCATGTCAACATGCAACAGTGGAGTGGTTGATATTTTTGTTATATCACAATATTTACAAACAGCAATAGATTTTCACAATAGATACATTTAAGGTCAGAATTATTAGCCCAGGGCAACACGGTGGTGCAGTGGTTAGCACTGTCGCCTCACAGCAAGAAGGTCCTGGGTTCGATCCCCGGGTCACCCAGGG
>JAQQZU010000011.1:9703059-9722978 GCA_030068025.1 Parauchenoglanis punctatus
CTGTGTTGGCCCTGTAGTGGACTGGCGACCTGCCCAGGGTGTACCCCGCCTCTCGCCCGAAGATGCTGGGATTGGCTAAAGCAGTATAGATAATGGATGGATGGATGGATTATTAGCCCAGAATTATTAAAAAAATAACACAAAACCCCTAATATTTCCATGGAAATGACCACACCAAAAACTGTTGCTTCCAAAACAACAAAACAACAACAAAAAAAACACAGGGGGGCTAATAATTTTGGCCTTGTCATTTTTCAGTTTTCTTGTTAAAAGATTTTGTCTTTGTTCTTTTGGAAGCAATACAAGTATTAACAGTTTTTGTTGTTATGGCATTTCCATGGAAATATTAGGAGTTTTGTGTTATTTCTTTAGGGGGCTAAAAATTCTGACCTTAACAAACAAATTGTAGTGTTACAAAAAACAAAAAAATAAGTATTTGACTAAACTTAAAAAAACTACAATGTCTACAAAAACAAATTACATAAAAGTATTATAATTATAATATATATAATTAGTTTTAGTAACTTTAATAAATTCTAACAATCCATTTACAAAATCAAATTTAAGTACAGTTTTTTACATGAAACCAGCTGCTTCTAAATTGTTTGTCACTAAAAAAATTGTTAGAAAAAGATATCCTGCAATATTACAAAAATTCATATGATAAGTGATATTGTCTACTAGTCATATTTATGAATCTTAAAATAAATCCATCTAGTAATCTTAACCTTCAATCCAAAATCTCTGAGAATGGACAGGATATGAGAAAAGAGTATCACTAAGAGTGCTTGTTCACTAAAATCCTTGTTGGGAAGGTTAGTATGAATTTTGACAAGACATTAATTTTTTTTATTATTCTTATTTTAATAACAAAGTGCTAATTTAAGTACTTCATGAAGAGTTAGGTCTTTAGTTGTCATTTGATGACAGTCAGTAAGTCAGCTGTTCAGACATCTGGGGGAAGTGCAGTCCTCCACCTAATTGCCTGAATAGAGAAGACTTCATGCATGCCTTCCAGGTACTCTGAGAGATGGTTGGTCAACCAAGCAGTAGACTTGCCATAGTCCAGTCTTGAAACTGAATGAACAAGCACCAAAGTGACCTATGTGGGTAGAAATGGATGAATCCTTCTGATGTTGTAAAGGAGAAACCAGCATGAACATGTCAGTTTGGCAATGTGAGAAGAGAAGGTCAGGTGATTGTAGTGGTTACCATGTGCAGTGACAGAGGGTGAGGTTGTCCAGGGTGATCACAAGATGCATCTCCTAAGATATACAGCAATTCAGTTTTGCTGGGATTTTGCTGAGAAGTTTCTGCTGATGAGCTGCCACTGAAGATGAGATGTTTGCCAGATATGCTGAGATCTGAGCAGAAACATGAGTGTCTGAGGGAAGAAAGGAGAGAATAAGGTGAGTGTCATCTGCATGTGCTGTGTCACAACTTCCAAAAGATTCAAGATGGACAAGAGAGTCTTGTGGTTGTCTGTGTTGAACACTGCTGAAAGGAACCTTGGGTACTGGTTTACTGGTTTACGATATATTATTTGTGAAATGGCCCACTTGTATCCCAACTCAAATTCAGTCTTGTACCTCCACAGCCTCTAACGTTTGATGGGCAAACTTGTGTTGGAAGACTTTTATAAGAACCATATGACTGAGTCTCCATAACCAGGGCAATGACACATTGACATGCAGTCTTGCACAGTGCATACTCATCATTATCTGCTTCATAGCACTGATTCTGAGCTCCATTACTTCTTGTAAAACTGGTTTGATTAATTTTACTATTAAATTTTTGTCAGCCCAGTGAAGATCTAGTGTATGCATGAAACTATGTGTTCAAAAATATGGGATGGATCATGCTCCTTATTGACTCAATAAGAGATGCAGCATTATACTGTAATTTTCAATATAGGATCAGCCAATAATATGAGGGATGAGTGTCAATGCTAGTCAAAACCAGTAGTGGATAAGGTGATCTAGATTACAAAGATTAAAATTGTTACACAGAATGACATATTTCACCATCACTAGTCAATCAAAAACACAAGATATCCATGATGGAGACACAGGGATGCAGTTAGCAGCTAGTATCTATGTTCCTCTGAGTAATAATTTACCTTAGCTTATACCTTATAACAACTTACCTTATCTTACCAAAAAAAGAGGCAACTCAAATGATGCATCCATCCTTATTGTACTTTATGAATTTGATTTGGAAATAATTTGAGGAACAAACTTGAAGCAACAGAACCCTAAATGACAAAGTACAATATTACATGCTACGACATGGGCAATGGAAGGAAAGTGATTAAGGTATTGGACTAATGATTAGAAGGTCATGAGTTAAATGCCAGCATTGCCAAGCTGCCACTGTGGGGCCTTCAACCACTTGTATCCATTCTCAACCGATAAAAGCATCATATGAGTAAAATGTAAATGTAAAGTTAATAAATGTTGTTTAATTTTGGTATAAGACAGAGGTGTCCAATCTTATCCAGAAATGGCCAGTGTGTGTGCAGGCTTTCATTTCAACCAAGCAGCAGCCACACCTGATAGTCTTTTGAAATACAAGATCAACTGATTAAACAGGTGGAATTAGGTGTGGTTCCTGCCTGATTGGTATAAAAACCTGCACCCATACTAGCCCTTTCTGGATAAGATATAAGATATACCTTGTAGCATGGGCAGAGAGTGGTGCAGAGGTTAGCACTGTTGCCGCTCAGCAAGAAGGATCCAGGTTTTATCCTTTGGTTGACTGGGGGTATTTCTGTATGGTGTTTACATGTTCCTTCTATGGGTTTTCTTTCACAGTGCAAAGATATATGGCTACTCTAAATTGTCCACAAGTGTGAATATTGGTCTGTCTCTGTGTTAGCCTTACAATAGACTGATGACCTGTCCTGGCCAATATGTTGTTTATTTTATAATATAGTGTATTTCAGTCTGTTGATCATAGATCAAAGATCAAGATCTTTTCATTCTGCTCCATAAGTTATAAGTTAAAGCTATGATTAAACTCTTACTTTGTGCAACCAGAACATAGTGACTATTTATATTTAAAAAATTATACAGTCAAACAAAGTGACCATTTATATTTTAAATACAACCCGAGACTTTAAATAGTTGGGACACTGTGTAAAGTATAGTAAATAAAGTAAATAAAATCTGAAAATAGAACAAATACATATATCAAATGTTGAAACTGAGAAATTTTATTGGTTTTTGAAAAATACATGCTCATTTTGAATATGATGACACATTTCAAAGAAGTTGGGACAGGGCAACAAAAGACTAGAAAAATTGTGTAATGTTAAGAAAAACCTGGTGGAACATCTTATTATCAATTAGGTTAATTCGCAACAGGTCAGTAACATGATTGGGTATGAAATGAGCATCCCAGAGAGACAGAGTCCCTCAGGAGTATAAGTGAAAGACTGCAGAGGCAAATGCTGTCCTCTCCAAAAGTATTGAAACAGTGGTGCAATTTTCATAATTTGTCATCTGTATACTACCACAATGGATTTGAAAAGAAAGCCATCAAGATGTGATTAAAGTGTAGACTTCCAGCATTAATTCAAGGGTTTAACAAAAATATTGCATTAACCATTTAGGAATTATAGTCATTTTTATTATATAATGATAGTCACACAGTCCCTCCATTTTCACAGGCTCAAAAGTAACTAACTAATATAATTATAAATGTATGCTTCATTTTTAATGCTTGGATGCAAATCAATTGCTGCCTAAATCTGGAGCCCATGAACATCACCAAATGCTGAGTTTAATCCCTTGAGAAGCTTTGCCAGGCCTTTACTGCAGCTGCATTCAGTTGCTGCTTGTTTGTGGGTCTTTCTGCTTTCAGTTTTGTTTTCAGTAAGTGAAAAACATGCTCAGTTGTGTTGACTGACTCGGCCATTTAAGAACATTTCATTTCTTTTCCTTGAGAAGCGTTTGGGTTGCTTTCACAGTATGTTTTGGATCATTATCTGTACTGTGATGCGCTGTATTATCAGATTTGCAGCGTTTGACTGAATTTGAGCAGAAAGTATAGCTCTATACACTTCAGAATTCATCCTGCTATTTCCATCAGCTGTCACATCAACAAACACCAGTGACCCAGTTCCTTGAGTAGCCACATATGCCCATATCCACCATGTTTGCCAGATGATGTGGTATACTCTTCTCTTCCCATCGTTTTGGTACCAGTTAATCTTGTCCAAAGAATCTTGTTCCAGCTTGTCTTTACTTTCTAGCAAAGTCTAATTTGGCCCTTCTGTTCTTAAGTGTTACCAGTGTTTTGCATCTTGACATAAACCCTCTGTTGCATTCATGAAGGCATCTTTTGATTGAAGACTTTGACAATGATACCTCCTCGAGAGTGTTCTTGACTTGGCTAGATGTTGTGAAGGGTGTTTTTTTTTGTTGTTGTTTTTTTTAACCAAGGAAAGAATTCTATGATCATCCACATTAGTTGTCTTCCGAGGTCTTCCAGGCCTTTTGTTGTTGCTGAGCTCACCAGTGCATTCCTTCTTTTTATAATGTATGAAATTGTAGATTTGGCCACTCCTAAAGTTTCTGCTATCTTTCTTATAGGTCTGTGTCAATGTTTTACTAATTTTGGAGGAGACTGTAGTACCACAATTAAAGAATAATCTTCCTCAACATGAAATTGCAAAGAATTTGGTGATTTTATTATCTATGATATGTAATATCTTTAAAAGATTTATAGAATCTAGAGAAATGTCATGCAGGCCAGGAGACGCAGGATGGATTTGCACTTAGGTTTTATTAAAAGAATTAGGCAGAGGTAAAAAAAAAAAAAAAATCAGCATGCAAAAATCACAGTCCAAAAAAATACAAACAAGTTTGGGCAATCAACAAACAGCACAGTGGAGGTCAGGCAAATACAAAATCCAAATAACCAAAAATAGCGTAAAAAACAGAACCACAAACACAGAAAAAAAGGCTTGGCAACAGCAGACACAGAGAGCTCGACTAATGCTTCGCAAACTCATTCATAAACAGATAGTCCTTGTTTAGGTTGTGGGTGAATGGGTGCACATGATCAATAGTCAGGTGACTCGGAGTGCAGGATAGTTAGCCATATTGTCTATATCATGGGCTCATGGGAATCTTCAATCATGTTCTCAGAGCAGGTGTCCGTGTCCGCCATGTTGTTTGTGGGTGTGGGATCATGGGAAATAGAGTTTGACATGAGGAGAACAGGTGCGGATGCATGTGCAGGCATGACAAGAAATCTCTGTACTCAAAGCACAAGGCAGAAAACCAATATTGGATGGCTGTGTTCTTCAGGGCCCTGCAGGTGGCACTGCATTAAAAACAAATTCTGTAGTGGAAATCACTGCATGGGCTCAGGAACACTTCCGAAAACTACTGTCTGTGAAGACAGTTTGTTGCTGCATCCACAAATGTAAATTAAAACCCTACTATACAAAGAAGAAACCATGTATAATTGAACGTTTTTTAGTACTGTATAAACCACAAATACCACCACCTAGCTCATTTAAGATGGAATGAGACAAAGTGAAAAACTGTCCTGAGGTCTTATAAATAAAAAGTCTTTTTGAAAATCGTGGATGCCACATCCTTCGGGCTAAAGAAGAGAAGGACCATCCGGCTTATTATCAGCACACAGTTTAAAAGCCAGTATCTATGATGGTATGGGGGTGCATTAGAGCACATGGCACAGGAAGCTTGCACATCTGGGAAGGCACTATTAATACTGAACAATATGTACAGGTTTTGGAGCAACATATGCTGCCATCCAGACACTGACTTTTTCAGGCCTAGTAAGTCAGTAAGGCAATGCCAAACTTCATTGTGCACATATTACAACAGCATGGCTCCATAGTATATGAACCTGGTTGCTAAACTGTCACCCTTTGAAAACAAAACAAAAATACAACAAAGGAGACCTCAAACTGTTGAGCAGCTGAAATCCTACCTCGGGCAAGAATGGGACAACTTTTCACTTTCAAAACTCCAGCAACTGGTCTCCTCAGTTCCCAAACATTTACAGCGCATTATGAAAAGAAGAGGTGATGCAACAGAGTAGCAAACATGCCCCTGTCCCAACTTTTTAAAACATATTGCTGGTATCAAATTCAAAACGAAAATACATTTTCCAAAAAAAAAACAAAAAAAAGAAAATACAAACTTCTCAGTTTCAACAATTGATATGTCTTAATTCTATTTTCACTTAAATATGAGTTTACATAATTTGCACATCATCACATTCTGTTTTCATTTACATTTACACAGTGTCCCAACTTTTTTTTTTAAATGGGGCTGTGTATAATACAGTCAAACCTAGTGGCTATTTATATTTTTATTATGATACAGTAGGACTTACAGTCTACATTGCTACAGGAATCTGATTTTTATAAAAGATTGGGTTGTTTCCACAAGTACATAAATTACCTGCAGAAATCAGATAATAATAATCAGATATCACAAACTGTGTACACAAACACAGTCAGTGCTTTAACTAGCTGAGTGTGCATTTGTGTGTATGTGTGTAAATGCAAGGCTGGCACTGTTTACACTCTGGCTTTCTTTTTAGAGGTTTCTAATCCTGGAGGGACTGTGACATCACAGCAAGTCACCCCAATCCCCCACCTCCCACTTCATGACTTTGTGCCTTCATGTTTGTGTGTGTGTGTATGTGTGTGTGTGTGTTTGTGTTTGTGTGAAGCAATGTCTCAAACCACATGCTCTTTTCACTATATAGGCCACATAGATGCTATTATTGTCCACTGTGGACACGTACCAATCCACACACCCTATTCATAATATAAGTCATTTCCATACCATGTTAGACAGCATTGTAGTGCAGCAAGTAGCATCTGGGTACCTGGTTTGATCCTGAGCCCAGGTTAGTGCCTGAGTAGAGTGCCTGTCTTCTTGTGGTTGTGTAGGTTTCCACCCACTGCCCAAAAACATGCCGATTGCTCCTAGGTGTGGATGAATGTATGAATGGTGAGCTGCGATGGACTGGAGGCCCATTCAGAGTAAATTCTCCCTCCATTGTGTATAGTGTTCCCAGGATAGGCTTTGGATCCACTGCAACCATGACCAGGATAAGGTGCTTACTGAAACCCCAACAGTGGTACACTGTGGATGTGTCTGAAACCACATGCCCTATTCCCTATATAGGTCACATAAAGACCACTATCATTCCAATGTGGATGTATCCCAAAGCCCACACCCTATTCACTATATAGGCCACTTAAACACAATCATCAATCCACTGTAAGTGTGTCCCAAACCATTCCCTGTTCACTGTATAGTCCCACACACTGTTTTTATGGATTAGCCTAGACTGTATATGTTATTCACCTGTAATAAACAGGGTGTGGTTTGGGACACAGGGTAGTTTCTCTACTGTTTCTTACAGGACACACACACACACACACACACACACGCACACGCACACAGGGGCCGGATTGAGGCACTGAGGCCTGGGCAATATGCCTGGATCCCCCCTCTCTTCCTCCCTCATTCCCTGTGCTTCTTTTTCTGTAATTGGTCAGATGGGTCATGTGACCAGGAAGTGTGGCTCTGTTCCATTTCCCCTCCTGGCTGAGGGAACACGGTGGGCGGCTCTTACACTGTGGGTTAAAAATAACTGCCATATTTAAGGCTGTGGAGGAATCCCGGGCGCGCAGAGGAGGCACAGGCTGCCTCACGACACACTCTCTCTCTCACACACGCAGATACACACACACACTTTCTCTCCAGATTGGATGGAATGATGTAAACGACGGAGCCACACTCAGCTTGCTCTGTGTAAACAAGCCAAAAACAAGAGGCGCGGTCCTTACACACACACACACACACACACACACACACACACACACACACACTCTCACACACACACTATTCGGAAGCATTACAGTGATGCCTTTCTTCTTTCATTCCCACTTTGTTTTAAGACGAATCCAAAATACTCCATCACAAACACCCACAATCAGTGCTACATTGTGGGCCTGTCCCATACACCCTATTGTATATGCCACATAAACACCACTTTTGTCTACTGTTTGATTTTTGGGGGGAGATCTGTAAGACATACAGGTGCACGCTCACACACACACACACACACACACACAGACACATACACACACATGCGCTACTCACACACACGCACACAGATGACACAGAACTGAACCCTGAAAACTCCATGCAACTACATGCAAATGAATGGAGGGCAAATAAAAGGAGGAATCACCTGGCCATTTGCATATGTTTTGCATATTTCTTCCTGAAGCTGGGACTCCTCGTTTTCACACACACACACACACACACACACACACACACACACACACACACACACCCCTTTACATCTTTAGATTTTCATTAGCATTAGTAATTATAACAGTTTTAGTTTTATTAGTATTAAAAATGCCATGTTTGTTGAGTGAATATTTGAGAATTGGAATGAAAGAGCCCTAGATAGTGCACTCAGTCTCGGATGGTGTTGATGTTGGTGTTGGTGTTCAGTGGAAAGTCTGACTGTTGCTTTATTGCAAGTGTGATCATTTTTTGTTGTTGTAATAATATTCCCCAAACGCTTGGTCAGTGATGGTGTTCAGCTTTTCCTCTGTTAACCTTAGCTAAAGCTGTTAGACATGTTTTATTCAGTGAAACTCTAAATCGACTGGGAGAGCGAATATCAAAATAAAATATAAAATATAATATAACTAAATAGAAACAGTGTAATGACACAGAAAGAGCAGAAATGTGACAGGATAGAACGTTAACTCCACTGGGAACAAAGAACAATTACAAATACAATATTATGATTATAATTTTATTAAGTTTATGTTATTTAAGGGCTGATATGGAGCCTAATAAAGGGGTCCACAAAGTTTCATCACTAGATGACCTGCACTGTGAGCCTGACTGGTGCTCCCTACATAGTTCACTATATTAAATATGGAACCATTTAAGCTTCCTACTTCCCATAAGTGCACTACAAATTCTGTGTTTTTGAGCAACGAGAATGTCAGTTATTTTAATAAGCAAATAATCATAGTCATAATCTAACCCCAGAACCAGACATGTGAATGTGTGAGTGTGTGTGAGCGAAAGTCATCTATGTTGATTGAGTCAAACAGACAAGATCCTGAAGCAACAGGATCATCATGGAGCCATGTTTGCTCTTCATACACACACACACACACACACACACACACACACACACACACACACAAGCAT
Source organism: Parauchenoglanis punctatus (assembly GCA_030068025.1). Taxonomy (NCBI): domain Eukaryota; kingdom Metazoa; phylum Chordata; class Actinopteri; order Siluriformes; family Auchenoglanididae; genus Parauchenoglanis; species Parauchenoglanis punctatus. The sequence goes on from JAQQZU010000011.1 coordinate 9,712,302, forward strand.
ATGTTGGTGTTTGATTTACTCACAAATACGACTTGGGCATACACTTTGGAGATGTGTAAGTCTCCACATAACATTTTAGAATTTAGCAGATGCTGTGAGTGTGTGTGTGTGTGTGTATGTGTGTGTGTGAGTGTGTGTGAGTGTGTGTGTGTGTGTGTGTGTGTGTGTGTGTGTAAGTGTGTGTGTGTGTGTGTGTGTGCATGTGTGTGTTAATATTTAAAGAGTATATTTGCTGAGATTAAAGGAGCGTGTTTAGTGTGTCAAACATCCGTTTACTGCAGTGTTCAGTCCTTAGATCTGTCAGGCTTCAGGAAAAGTTGTAATAAAGTAATGCTGTAAATTTCCAGAATAAAATTCATGCAGTGTTCTAAGGTGCTGCCACTCACACATTACTTCCAGTAACACACAAACAAAGGTGTTTAGGAAACACCTTTTTTTACAGCTAATAATTGTTGGAACATTTCTAAAGGTTGCATGAAAACATTCTTATACAACAGTTTTTTGATTTTTTTTTTTTGTATTGTTTGAGCAGCATTCCAAGAGTGCCTATGTTTCTTACAACTGCACTGGGATGCTTCACTCTGTGTATCACTCTGCTAGTCTGTGTTTACCACGTAAAATTCCACTTCCTAGTTTGAAACCGTTACTACATTAGTGTTAGTGACATCATAACTGTACATCACTGAAATGGAATGAATGGAACTTTTGACTTAAAATATGAAAGCTTAGCAGTTGAAGATGAAAAGAAAGAAGGGACCTAATGGAAGCACCTTTAATGTGAACATACAAATCAATGTGGGCTAGCTAGCGAGCTATAAAGTGAGTGTGGCTTCATCAGGATCTAATTCCGCGAAGATTCAGCAAAACTATGCCTGAAATGTCTGTTACTCAATATTAATTTCTTGTTTATTGAACTGTTGTGTAAAAGCAATCATGTGGGTATACTGAATAACGGCTGTCCGTAGCTACAGCTTGTGAATGTGGCAAATCACAGCTGTGCCGATATTCAGTGTAACTGGGTGTAATATTGATTAATTAGAATTAGAATTAATTAGCTTTTAGCTAATGAGTGTAAATTAAAGAGTGCATCAGGAACCAGAAAGAGAGGGCGCTCTTCAGGATTTTTGTGTTCACCAGGTCACTAAAATGACATCACTGTCATACAGAACACTCATAGAGGAACCCTTCAGTCCATCCAAAGGTTCCTTGTTTGCCAGTTTCCAAGTTAGATTGTGCTGGTGCCTTTGTGCTGTGTGTAAATATGTGTAGTCTAAGGACCAAGGACAAATATGTTTAAGTTTGTTTAAGAACCATTAAACTTACAGTACTGTGTTATTTGTGGTCATAAATCAGTTATAAACACTTAATGTGCCACCGAGGCACTGTTGGAAGACTCAGACACATCAGGACAGAATCATGAGCTGTGTCTGAAATCACACACCAAACACAACATGCTCACTATGCCATGATCTAGAATAGCTGTTCATTAAGTTCATTCTTGAACCATTTTCTACTTTGATGTTTAAAACCTGTGTGTGATGTAAACAGCAGTGTGTTGCTAACTGGCTGTGGGTTTTGTTATTTTAATATACAGCTCAGCAACAGTTACAGCCCTGCCCCTTTTATTCTGAGGTTCATGATGGGAAAAAGTGCAGAAAGTGTTCATCTTCTTTTTTTTAGTAAATAAAATCCATCATCCAGCTCTTTGTACTGTCCTACATGTGTGTGTGTGTGTGTGTGTGTGTGTGTGTGTGTGTGTGTTTCTCTCCATGTTAACACACAACATCCTTCTGTTACTGTTAGAATAGTGTGATTTGAGATGTAGACCTGTTCTAGTGTTCTTACTTCATACATGTTCCTAGTTCCCATGTTTCCATCTTGTCTTGTCCCCACAGCTTCTCTAGTTCAGATCCAGAAGTATTGGCACCTTTGGTAAAGATGTTAAAAAAAAAAAAGTTGTGTAATTGATGTAATCTCACACAGAACACATAACACATAACAGAAGTAAATTTATTATAAAAAGGTTTAATTTCTCACAAATGTCTAGTCTTACTAGTTCTCAGGTGTACCCCGTTTCCCTTCACGTCCACATGTTCCCTAGTTTTACTGTTCACAGTTCTCTAATCTCTGGTTTCGAGGTACTAATTAACTAATTTTTTAATTTACTCATTTCTAATGTTTTTGGAGTGCCCAAACTGTCTGCTGGAAATCTTGAACACGTAGTGCACTAGGTAGGGTGTAGGAGACAATATATTCCTATTTACATGCAGAGTAGGCAGTTGATTTTAGTGCATTATGTAGGATGTAGGATCTGAATCTCCTGTTCAATGCAGTGTGACGTCATGTCCCTCGTTCAGGTCTTCCACTCCTAACGCAGTGTTAATTGTCGTCACATTTAACACCCGACCCGCCTCAGTATGTGATGACTTATCGCCGAGGTAACAAGCCGGATCAACCGGTTTCACCTCAGTCTGAGAGCAAGTCAATGACCTGCTTGCGGTATGAATGAATAAAGCAACGGAACAAACGCACAAGTGAATAAACGGTCGAGTGTAAAGGTGAGGCTGCTGTACACCTTTGTTCACACACCTGAGAGCCACATGCGTAGATACACTCAGCTCAGAAATGTTGGCGCCCCTAAAAAGAACAGGCAAAAAACACTGCATGAAATAAGCATTACCCACAATATTCACAGTTTCCACTCAAACACATGAAGAAACTCATAGAAACTTATTGTTTAGAATAAGAGTATTGTTGTCCTAAAAAACATAAGATTTAAAACTGAATACAACATTCGTCCTTAAAAACACATTTTAAAAAACACTCTCAGTCTCCAGAAACTTTCCCGTCACTTTGACCAAATAATCAGATGAATAAACACGTAAAATCTCCTTATCGTCCATCACTGTGAGGGAAACTAAAGCGCGTCAAGACTACACAGATGAGAAAAAAAAACCTACATAGTGTTAAAATAGAATTGAACACAAATAATAATATTTTTCAAAATTGTGAAACAGGAAAATTAGAAATTTGCCAAGAATTGGGCACATCAATAGTGAGGACATTCCATGTAGAACCGTTTTAAAACTTAGTTAAATGTTAAATTCCTGACAGGTTCTAGAGATTCAGAAAATAATAAGCAATAATTTGGAATTAGTACCACACACTTACCCAGTTAATACACTTCAAGGGTTCTTTAAAGGTGCATTGGATAAATAAGGGTTCCTAGCTTTCAAAGGACTTGCCACTTGGAGCCCTTCCTGATAGAAAAACACTTTGTAGCGTTCCACATACCAGCTTTATGGAACAACTGAAAGGTTCTATATTTTGTAAAATTGAACATATAGAAGTTTGAAAGGATTTCTACAGAGGTTCTTCCTTAGACACAAACACCGCTTTGGATATTCACTAAAGCTTCAATAAAGTTCCAAGAGGAGTTGTGTTTTTGTGGTCAGATGAAAACAAACAGAATCAAAGTCAGAATCAACTGCTTGAACACCATTGTTGGTATAAAAACAACTTAAATTCCTAGTTAAAAGCCAAGATGCCTCTTCCAGAAGGTTCAAACTTGGCTACAGACAAAGACAACAAGATAATGATCCCAAATATATAGTCAAATCACACAAATGGTTAAAAGAACACTATGTCTCACAATGAACCCTGTTAAATCCGTGAACTGAAGAGGACGTCTACATGCACAAACCTGAGAAAATGACACATGTACAGTGTATTACATAATACATTATATAGGAGGCATCACTGATACCCTATGTAGAGCATATTATTTACTAGCTTATCAGTAGGAATATGACAGTTTCCCTAATGGTGTCCTTCAGACTCCTGAACTACCATCTAACATCAGCTGTCTGTCTTTACTGCTGGAAATCCTGAACATTTAATATTTCCCTACTTATATGTGGAATAAGGAGCTGAATTTGATGCACTAGGTAGTATTTAGGCTCTCAATCTCCTTTAATCAAGTCTAATCAGGAAAAATATACTTTAATAAGTTTATTTGTTTGTTTGATAGTTTATTATAAACTGTAATCATTACACTCTCAAAAAAAGGTCACTAATGTACCTTTCCTTGTTGCTGGGGAGGTACCTGCATCTTTTGTACCTTTAAATGTGGATCTATAGTTGTGTATGAAGTGTAATGTGTACCTAGGATAAGGATGAAAAAATAAGGATGAAATAAGGATGTTCAGCATGGACAAGTAGACAGACATTTTCTATACATCTCCAAGCTTGTTAGACATCACAGGTATAAACTCAGCGCTGTTATTCTCCAGGGGGTGGAGGGGTGGTAATGTAATGTAATGTAACTGTAAGGGGTGCTAATAATTTTTGTTTTAAAAAAGCACAATACATTCATATTTAAGAATACATTTCAAGTTTGGGAAAAATATAAGTAAAACTACAGCGAACCCCTTTTTAAGGGGGTTAAGATTAACTCATAACTCATAACATTTTTCTGGTTTCATTTTATGGGTTGTAAATAATTATGGTTGTAAATGTTAAACAGATTATATCATTATTTTAAATAAATAAAGTAAAAACATTTCACAACATTGTGTCTCGTTGCCATCACACACACACACACACACACACACACACACACACACACACACACACACACACACACACACATACAACACGCGCGCTCTGCCTCCTCATTGGCCTGATGCCCGGGCTTCTCCCTTTTGACGTCACGCACACGCTCACGCTCGCACGCGCACTCATGGTGTGTTGTTTTCTATTTTTTTCGGTCCCGTTGCCGCGCGACGAGGGGCGTGTCCGGGCTTTAAGAGGCGGAAGAAAAGCCGGAGTGCTTCAGAACCGAATAAAGAGAGTCAGAGAGCGCGAGCCTGCGGATGAGTTTAATATCACTCCACCGGTACAGACAGGGACCCGTTCATCCCCTGTACACACGCACACACAGTTTACACATACAGAAACTCACGCGCGCGCACGGACGCGCGCGGGATGAAGCGTACCGGAGTTTAAACGCGTTTGGGACTGAGCAGGGCTCTGTGTGTGGATTTTATAAACCAGGAATTATCTTTTGGGATTTCTTAAGCCTGTGAACACCTGTAGTTTTTCCATTAATGAGGTTCGTATCGGAATTGTTCACGGAGCACTTTCACTTTTTCTCACTTGGACACAGAGACAGAGAGAGAGAGAGAGAGAGAGAGAGAGAGAGAGAGAGAAGGGTGTTTTCTTTTTAGTACTTTTTTCTGAGGATTAATACTCCGGAATATTTTTTCCTGCTGTAATCTCCTGTGTGTTTTAGGCAGCCTCCGGCAGATGTGGACGGTATGGCGCTGAGGCGCGCGCTCCTGCCCTCCATCTCCACCTTCACCACCGGAGCTGTTGAGCCGGTCAGTAAACTTCAGTCAACTCTATTTTTAGCCTATTATACATTGTAATCATTATTCCATTTTCATTATATTTATGTCCTTAATCCCTTTATTTATTATATATTGTAATAATATTACCTGTTTATTCATCATACAGGCTATACAGTAATAATGCTTTGTAATGTTTGTTTATTACATAGCCTACAGTACAGTACACTCAGAAAATAAGGGTACTAACCTGCATCTTTTCTTGTCGCTGGAGTGGAAGCCTTCCTGTACCTTTAATATGTATTATATTTCACCTGGAAATATTGATATAGTAATCTTTAAAAAAGATTTAAGGTACATAACTGGACCCTAAATAGGTTTTAGCTTTCAGTTTTCATTCACTACATGCACCTTTTCTAAAGGTGCTAACAGCTACACGTGCAAGGGATGTATGTTTAGAGGTTACCACCCCAGTGACAAAGGTACAGTTGAGTACCCTTTTTTTTGCTGAGATAGTAATCATTAATAATCATTTATTATTCATTATTAAGCTGACAGTAATGAGCAGTGGTGTGTGTGTGTGTCTTTGGATGGTTCAGCTTTCTCAGCTTCCTAAAGGGTTTCTACTTCCAACACTTTTTGCTAGGGAAATCCTCTGACGTAATGTTCTCAGGGTTCCCCAGAGGGACAAACAAAGGAACCCTTCAGAGCTCTAGATTTAAACTTTTCCTATAAATCTTTATTCAGTTTATGACTACAAAGAGCATGTTAATAAATCTTGATAATAAACGGAATTGAAAGTAAATATTGTGTGATTAAATATTGGCACCCACCATGCAGTTGCACCAACACACTCTGACAGTCTAAACTTCCACAGTCTACCAATTTGGATGATTGAAATTATGTGAAAAGTTGTAGAGACAGAGACTGGGGCAGGATGAGGGCAGAATCTAGGTGAGGTTTTGGCAGAGGCAGCACGGAGGCAGGGCAGGGTTAGGGCGGGGTTAAGGGTTGTGTCTTTTCTTCCAACTTTATTTGTTCAAAATCGAACAATTATGAGTACATCATCTTTATTCAAATTTGTATACAAGTTTCTCATGAGATGAACTTCATGAAGCTTAACATCATGTACTAATTTTGTCAATTATCACCCACAACCACATTAATTACAATGTTTATATTGGTTGTGGATGTCCTGGGATTTATAGATGAAATGAACATTATTTGACATATCTGGTTCATTATTTTAAAGAAACTTGAATTAAAGACAGCCTTTATTTCACCATGATGAATATTGTATTAATGCTGAAGTTAAAAAGAAGCCTCCAACTTGAAACACATTAAATTGGTTCATATGGAAATATTTCTGATGTGTTCAGTGATTCTGGTGGTGATTTGTTGGTTGTAGAGGTTAGATGCTTCAATAATGCAATTACAATGACATTTAATAGGAGAGAATGTTTAGCGAACTCAAACATTAGGGTAATGGCCAAGTTTCACTGTTAGCTACTAAAATCAGAAGCACAAGAGCTTCTTTTCTCCCTCACCATTTTACAGCGATGTTCCAGATTATATTAATGAGAAATCCCGTGCATAGGTAGTGAAGACACCAAACACTGGACTTAAATTCCCAGAATGCAGTGGAGTAATACAACGCAGTTGAGCTGAGCTATGGCAGAGACTCGGTTTGGCTAGTTTGTGATGTATGAGATGATGAGTATGATGGCGTTGGTGGTGGTGTGAGAATGAAATTGAAGCTTTGGAAGCTGATCTATTGAAGAGAGTGTAGAAATGAGGAGGTGAGAGAGACTCACAGACTAAACGACTAAAGAGCTGCTGAATCGCTTTCTGTAGGTAGAGATGAAGCAAGGGCTAAATCCTACTGCGCCACAATCAGCAGGCAGTCAAATGGTGTTGTGGCTAATGTAAGAAACCGTTAAGTGAAAATAGAGCAACATATCTATGAAAATAGTTTAAACTAAAAACTTCACTGAAAAATAAATCATGCCCTCCACTGAAGACCAAATATAAATAATAAAGATTAATATGAATATCATTCAGGGTGGAATTGTTGTTAAAGTAAATAAAACAGCACCTAACAAAAGGAAAGGAATTTGACTCTAAAACATTACCAGTTTATTGTTACTCAGGGTGTAGTGCGGTAAAATATGCCGATAACGTAATATGCAAAATATTCTCACTTCAAGCACATTTTGTGGTGTCAGCCATGACATTACACACATTGTGTGTGTGTGTGTGTGTACATTAACACAGTGCACTCCTATAACACAGCGTTAATTATACCAGTCTCTTATTAACTACTGATACTGACCCAGATAATTCAACGTTATAAACTCATTCACACCAGCTACTGAGAGTGAAATGAATTTGAATCATTAATGTTCATTTGTGGACAATATTTAATTCTGCCTGATTTATTATTTAGCCAAGAAGAGTGTTGGAAAATATTATTATTACTATTATTATTATTATTATTATTAGTAGTAGTAGTAGTAGTAGTAGTATTGGTCAAAATATATTATTATTTTTGGATCTAGTCATTTCCCATCAGTCCTCCTGTAGCTACACACACATCAGGAGTCATCATGTCATATATTGTAGTTGTACAGTGGAACATCATGTACATTATAGCAGCTATAAACAGTCGTTCCCTCACCAGCCCCTGCTTTTCTCCTTTAAAATAATAAGACAAGACTTCTCTGTGGCGGAAAGCATAAAGTTGCAGCTTGACTTCTGACTGTTACAAAGCACTGACACTGGAGACTCCTTCCATAACTGATTACACATGTTTTTAATCAGTGTATGTGTACATCTTACAAGGCCCTGTGTACGAGCTGTTATTGTTGAAATTATACTGTATTATAAACATGTGATTTGTAGCTGTATGACTGTCTGATTTGTTGCTATAGATTTTTACTATAAAACACCTTCTGACCAATCAGAATCCAGAATTCAGCAACAGCATGTTATAGTATGTAATAATAAACTGCATTTAATTATGAAAGTTTTAATGGGATGAACAGTTGTAGCTCATAAGTCCATATGATTTCACATACAGCATGACAAAAATGAAAGGAAAATCAGGTGAGAACTGAAGCCGAAGCTGAGAGAAAGGCTCGGTTTCTGATTGGTTGTTGGAGGACAGTTTAATTCCAGTTTTTTTTCCAGTTTCACGAACAACAGTGACACTGATGTGTGTAAAGAATAATAATAAGAAAAATGTAAAATTATTGTTTAACAGTACATTGTCTGCACTAATTATGGTTGCTCATTTATTTCAATTCTTTTAATTTGAATATTTATTCAATAAATAGTTGTGAGGTTTGAGTTTAATACTGCTATACGTCCGTTGCAGTAAATGATCAGTTACTACTTCACTCTGTTCTCTGACTGATTAGTTCATAATAAACTCAGGCCTGTTTCTATCTCACACTCTCAACTGTCTGTCAATACTTTATATTTCTTTTTTGCAGACTGCCGCTCTCTCTCTCTCTCTCTCTCTCTCTCTCTCTCATTCAATTCAATGAGCTTTATTGGTATCACTGCCTAAGCATCAAAATTATATTTTTGTATAGATAGCAAGAAAAAGTAATCTTAAAAAAGAGCTCTCACTTTCTCTGTAACTCTTTACAAGCAATGAGCAGTGTTTATCTCACTATTTCATAATTTTTTTTACATATATCACTAAAGTTATCCCTTATTTTACAGACGTCTTATAACAGTGTAATAACATAAATAATAGCACAGAGGAAATTAAACTAATTACAACACATAATGTAGCACACTGAAATTAAACTGAACCAAATAAAGTTAAGCATGCATAAACATGCATTTTCACTGTGTGTGACTAAGCGGAATCACTCATGCATACACACACACACACACACACACACACACACAAATATGGAAAGATTTGCAAGTCAAAAAGTGTCAAGTTAATTAGAGTCTAAGCTTTTAATCTTTCAGAAACAAGTTTAAAAGTCTGAGACGCTTATATTCAGTATATCATCAACATTTAATATTTAAATATTTTCATCTTTTTAACAAATGCAAATTCAACAGTCTTTTGAGTTAAACACACACACACACACACACACACACACACACGTTTGTGCATGTGTAACATGTCATTATGATATTGTTAATTATATATGCTTATTTATTTATTTCTTTGTCTGTGTGCGTGTGTGCGCGTGTGTTCGGGCTAAGAGATGGAAGGAGGAAATGTCTCATCTGAAGTACTTTGACAACATCATGACTAAAAAAGAACCAGAGGAACTTGAGCTTCTTGACTACGACTTCATCCTCTCCAACAGCATCATGCAACAGCAACAGCAGCAGCAGCAGCAGCATAGTCGGCCACCTCCACAGGAAATTACATCATCAGCCTATCCATCCTATCACATGTCGTATGTGCCAGACATCAGTGACGTTTCCCCGAGCGGCGGATTCGTCGCCGAGCTCATGAGACCTGATCTGGACCCTGCCTACCTTCAGCCACTTAGCACAGACATTAGCACTACTGCAAATGCTAATACTAACACTAACATTAACCTACACGGGAAATTTGTAGTTAAAACGACGAATGTTCAAAACAACATGTCAGCGTACAGCGAGACCGAGAACATGGCTGCGTCAGAACCATTGCCGGCTTTGTTTATGTGCCGCAGAATTAAACAGGAAGTCCAGGCCTCCACGTCCTCTTCCTCCCTCTCACCGGAAGAGCATCACACACCTGCACAGGTAATTACGCAGCTCTAACATCACACAACCTTCTTTATCACACCCTCAGTTGCATTTCTGTGTGAAAAAAAATAGATGAAAAAAATAGCAACAAAATGATAAAAACACAAAGTAAGAAATGGAAATGAGACCGTATTCAATTAAAGCTGTTTTCCTATTTATTTGATTTTATTTTCACACTGTATCATTTTAATTCTGTTCAGTGGTTTCACACTAGCTGCATTAACATACAGCTTCATAACCTGACAACACTAGATACTAAAACTCAATCAGTATTAAAAAAACATTCATGTATACTCATCTATCAAAATACTGTAAATCAAATGAGGCCAATCCAACTGAAATTTATATCAGACTGATCGAGGTTAATGGGTTAATGCCTTTTAATAAGCTGTTATATAGAAGAACAATAGCTTTGTAAACCTTTATGTCTGATTTCTTACACTAGCAGAATTTGCACCAGTGTCTGAATTCAATTCAATTTTATGTGTATAGCGCTTTTAACAACAGACATTGCCACAAAGCAGCTTCACAAAAGTATATAAATTCTGAATATAAACTTATG